>AWOL01S0018110.1:81069-103068 GCA_000715115.1 Nicotiana otophora
CTATCCATGCTATGGAAGTGCATTGGTGATCCTTCCCAAGTGGTGCCCACTGATGAGGTACAGATCATGAAGAACTTATCGTAGGAGGAAGTTCCAGTTTCCATCCTAGACCGACAAATACGCAAGCTATGAAATAAGGAGGTAGCCTCTGTGAATGTTTTATGGAGAAGCAAGAACGTGGAAGAGATGACATGGGAAGCGGAGGAAGAAATGAAGTCTAAATATCCCCACCTATTCCAAACTAAAGATATGGCTCGAGATGGGATACTTCAACACAGCTCTATTTAGGGCCGTAGGTCATCAGGGAAGCTCTTATTTTTGACTTTCAGTATTTATGATTGACGGCCATGTGAGGCCAAGTGTTGTTATTTATAGACGTTGGCCATGTGTGGCATTTATAGTATGTTTTCTAGCTGCGTGTAGGTTGGTTTTAGTCTAGGGTACAGAGGAGACTCTTGAAATCTTTTCCCAAGTCTCTAAGAGTAAACATTCAAGGACAAATGTTCCTAAGGGGGGAATGATGTTACACCCCATATTTTCGTACGTAAAAGTGCCTCGTAAGCAAACTAATGTAAGACAAAAAATGATATCATCTTTGGAAGTATATAAAGTAATTTATTATTCTACCTCGAGGGTTACAAATATTAAAGATCATGAACAACAAGTAAAAAGAGGGTTAGAAGGTTCAAAAGCTAAAGGAATTGAAGAAAATAATAGTTCGTCGAAAGTCGACAAGTTGGGAATGTTATAACCCGTACCTTTGGAGTGAGACTAGGGTTTTTAACAATTAAGAGGGTTATGTTATGATTTATTTTAGTTTTACGACAGTCATGTGTTAATTTTGAAGTCAAGCGAGTTGTGGAACAAAAGTCGATGAAAGTCATCATATGTTACGTTCATAAGTTTTACTGAAATTTGGTTAAATATAACTGGGATTTTCTCCATATATACTCAGAGTTACGGGGTGTTCCGCCATAAAATTTAAGATCTATGAGTCTACTTTCTAATTCATTAAACCATTTTTCAATACGACATCGGAGTAGAGAGATATATGCGTTTTTGCAAGACTGCGCAGACTGCTAGGTGACAAGTAGGTGTGTCACCTACTTGCTTAAATGAGAGGATTATATATGTCCAATAATAGGCCAGTTCGGGTCGTCAAAAGAGAAACTTTAAAGGACTATTTTATTCATATAATTCACTGATAATAGGGCACAATAACCAGATCTAAACCTCTGCAAACATCCTCCAAAACATTGCACACAAACCCTAATTGATTTTCTCTTCTTTTCAAGTTCTAGTTGGAGGAAAAACCTAGAGTTTGAAGAACCAAGATAGGAGCTGAGTTATTCAAAAAATAAGGTAAGATTACTGCTCTATTTAATCCATTTTTTCTGATGTAAATGTATGGTATGTCGTTCTATATTTGTAAGAACTCACGGGACGGTGATCGGAAGCCGTGAGTTCGAGTTATTCAACTTGTAGTGGACTGTTTTGTGCTGCTATTGCATTGCGTATTTTGCTACTATTTTAGGGAGTTTTGGAGGATAAAGGGTGTGGATAAACACCACATAAATGCTTGTTGGTGGTCTGGTCGTTCGCCGTAAAATGATTGGACTTTTTAACACTACTACGGTGTTCGGTTTGTGTATGAAGAGATTGGGTGTGTTTGGCTGTTTTGTAGTATTTTGTGGTGTATATAAGGTTGGAAAATAACGTATATATGTTTTTATTGTTGTGTTCTTGTGTTGTTGGTGTTATATTAAATTTGGAGGAAGTAAAGATCATAGGGGAGATGCTGCCCGTTTTAATATAAAATAAGACTACATTTGTTATGCTATAGTTGTACCTTTCGTAAATTAATGATAGAATTATTATCGTTGTTGTAGATTAAGGTGAGAATAGACGAGTTCAATGTGGTTATTAGAAATATTATGATAAGGCATGTTAAGGCTAAACCTTTCGTTCATTTTGGCATGATCTCGTAACTACATATGTTTGATAACGAGACATAAAGAGAAATTCGTATTCTTGAATTTATTCACATTATCCTAGTCTCATAAGTTACAACATTCTCCCTTTTTGGGACTTTCTATTGAGTTATGTATTACCTTATTTCAGTCAAGAGGGTATAGGGTCTATATATATACATTATTACAATACTTTCACCACCACCGAGCTATAATCGGTGGGAAGGCAGCTATTGGGCAACCTCTGATCAGATGGTACATTATATACCGAGCCCACTATGGCCGAGCGCCTATGAGCGAGCCCAGAATGGCTGACAGTCCGAGCCTAGTATGGCCGAGCACCGATGAGCAAGACTACTACGGTCGAGCAGTTACACGTTTCGAGCCTTATATTGCCGGACATCTATTTTACTTAATATATTGAGAGAATTGAGTCAGTATCAGCAGATAAGTATATCTCCAGATGATCTTTGACTCCCAGTTACTTTCAGTAAATATATTATCAATTTAATTTTAGCTTTTAGTTATTCTATTTCCTTACATACTCGGTACATTATTTCGTACTAACGTCCCATTCCCGGGGACACTGCATTGGATGCATGCAGGTTCGGATAGACAGACTGGTAAACCTCCTCCATAGGTGTTGTCCGTGATCAACTTGATCGGTAAGCTCCACGTCCTTCGGAGTTGCCGGGTCTAGGGTTTTTAGTACATATTCTGTATATATTATGGGTAGGTCGGGGCCCTGTTCAGACCAAAGTACATCTATCAGTAGAGGCTTATAGACATATCCTGTCAGTTAGTGCAGTATGTTGGGCTTGTAGGCCTTGTATGTATATTTTTGTTGGTTTGTCAGTTGTAGTAGTTATGAAGGCCTTGTCGGCCCAGCTTTATATTGATGTTTAGTCAGAGGTGTTTTCCGTTCAGTTATATATTTTGTTTCACAAATTGTCTTGCAACGTGGCCCTATGGCCAAATTATGACATTGTATGTTCAGAGTCTCTCAATAGTAAGTTGGTACGCTAGGTTAAGTGAGGTACCGGGTGCCAATCTCGCCCCCCAGGTTCGGGGCGTGACAAGCAAAAGTCGTAATTGCGATGCAGGAATTGCAAATGTGAAGTCAACCAGACAAGTCAACCTTCGCAAATGCGAAACCAAGTGCACAATGCTTAAATTCGCAAATGCGAACTTTGAGACCGCAAATGCGATGCTCAATAGTAATGCCATTATTCGCAATTGCGATCCTCACTTCGTAAATGTGATTATCGCACTTCAGTTCTGGGCACTTCTGTAATTTCACATTTTGACCCCAAACCCTTTAATACACGACCTAGCTTATTAGAAACATATCTTTGGCAGATCTTTGGCTTTCTTTTCAGTCTCTTGACTAGAGAACACAAGTTTTGGAGCTAGGGTTATTGCACACACACTTGGGTCTTGAAGATTTGAAGCTTTTGTTTGAGAATTTCTTACCCATTTATATTCATTTCTTCATTACCTTGTTTTGTATTGAATATCTAAGTGTGTAGTTTTTTTCCAACACTTGAATCTTGTGTATGGGAATATTCGTATTTAAAGTGTTGATTAAATATCTTGTTGTGCTTATGTATTGAATGATTTTTATATATTTTGAAGTGAGTTATTGTTTCTTTAATTATTCTTGTTCTTTAGTGTTTCCGAAGGGATTAGCTAACCCTAAGACTCTCTCATTCACTACGAATTAATTTTGGGAAAGCTAATTTGGGGTTGGGAAAGATTAATTAACAAGAACATGGGGCGTTAACCCTTACTTTATTGATTCAACCTAGGGAAAGGACTGAACTACATGTAGCCATTTTCGGATGTGCTTAATGTCTTAATTGTTTTAGGGATAATTCAATTAGGAAGTCTGGTTAGTCTTCGGAAGAAGCTAATATAGAATTATTACCCGAGGCTAACTAATATAAACTCATTCATATTTGTAAAATCATGAAATACATTGGATCGTTACTTGAGTGTAATTCCCATCGCATCCATGCTTGTAGCCATTGATCATTTTACTTGCTTTCTAGGTTAGTTTATATTTTCTCAATTAGTTATAAATATTTTCTGAAAACCTTTCTAAGGGTTTGGCTTAGCATAATAAGTGATAATTCTCTTTCACGCCTAATCGCCTACCTATTGTTCTCTATGGGATTCGACCCCGACTCATAGTTGGGTAAATTACATTGCGTGCGACCGTGTCAATTTAATTTTTAGTAGTGGATTTTAATGTCACCAAAATTGGCACCGTCGCCATCTTGTAGGTGTTAAGGAGGATTCGGAAGATAACTGGATAGATCCAGAAAGCCTATTTCTCCATTGAAGAAAAGAGAAAAGGGAAGCGCCGTGAAAAGAAAAAAAGAGAAAGTTGGGATCTTCTTCTCAGAATGACCAGGGTAGCCAGCCATCATCTTCTACAGGAGGACCATTTGCTATGCTTTCTGAGGAAATGCGAAAGATTCGCAACCTAGTAGTTGGTCTTCCATAGGGACCTGGGGAGACATCTGAAGGGCCCACTATATGAATTTCAAAGAAAGAATTTAAAAAGTATCTTGATGATCAGAAGAAGCAGAGGGATCACCTTAATAAGCTAGAGAAATCACACACTGATTTGGCTACGACGCACGATACTTTGAGTACTTCTCATGCCAAGGTGATAAATGCACATACTAGGATAAAGGAGAGGAAGAAGAAAAGAGATAAATTCTTCACCCGCATGTGGAAGGGTGTGAAGGGGCTATGGAAAGGTCTAAAGCCTCAAGAGTTAGTGCCATAGATCGAGCCGGAAGATAATTATGATGCTCCAATTCATTGGTCCTAGAAAGAGGGAGAAGAGGAGGATGTGACTAAGTATGACAGGGAGGAGAGCACTTGATGCAATATTTAGGGAGTACTTTCCACCATTTTACTCTTTTTGTTTAGTTTCATTGAGGACATTGCAACATTTATAGTTGGGGGTGGCTACTTATATAAGTGTTCATATGGTAGATTGATATTTTATTTTCATGTGATGGGTTATATTTGTATGTTTACTAGCTTCTTGAATTTTTGTTTTTATATATAGTATGTTTTATTGACTTGATGTTTATTAGCTTCTTGTTTTTTTATAAATAGAAAGTTTATTTTTTGTTGGCAATATCCTTGGTTTTCATTGTACCACGGTTCTTTTTCCGAGGATTCCAATTTTCTTTTTGAACCGGGTAATTTTTGGTAAATTATTGTGTCGATTTGTCCCATGACGGATAGCTAGGCGACTTTCTTAAGGGAATTAGTACTGTAGTTTATATATAGTTTTTGCTAATTTAAGAAGAATAAGTGGTTTGAGTTGGGGTTTTTGCCCATTGGGCAATTTGTGGCTTGCTTGGCACCAACATGATTTAAACCTCGGCATTTGAATTCTTGATCATTGAAAAAGAAAAATGATTCAAGTAAAGATCATTGGCATGTCTTCTAGACTCAATATTTGGCTCTTTGATTCATTATATGGTCTCTTGGGCTATATGTGACTTCTTTGAGTTTGTTGGTTTCAATTGAATTTTGGATTTGTATTCTACTCGAGTTTTCATGTTCCATGTGTGGTAAGATTTATTGTGATTTCTTATGCATTATTTATAGTCTAGAACTTGCCCGTAATGTGCTTCAAGGCGAAATCCTTACTAACTTGGTTTGAAAAATGATGTTAGTCCTTCCTTGGACCGTCATTATGCCTTAAATTTCCTACCCTCGCATATTTTCTCTAGTCAACCCCTTTTGAGCCTTTAAACTTTTTCTTTGTCAACTATGTTATTAGCTTTAACTCTACGTTCTTTAGTGATCTATCTTTTTGTGTCCTATCTCCCTAAGTACTTTGAAAGTGTACACATAGTCTAAAAGCCTAAGTTTGGCGGTGAAGGTTAGAAAAGTTATAATGTGGAAGTTGCTTAAAAGGTGAAAGGTAATAAAAACATAGTGGAACCTTCCTTGATTTTTGAGAAAAAAAATAAGTAATAAAGAATAAAAAGGAAGGAAAATAAGGAATTGTGAATAAATGGAAGACTAGGTGATGAAATGAAAAATGAATAAAGGATGGAAAAGTGTCTGAAGGAAGTGTACTTTGACTGTTGAAACATTGTAATGCTTAGGGAGGTTTTGAGTCACTCTAACCAAAATTGTGCCCTACTTTAACCAAAAGCCTAAACTACAACCTTTAAGTCCTAATTGATTTTAAACCAAGTTTATGTAAACTACGCCGTGTCACTTGGTGGTGCACACTTAGGACGAAAATTTGGAGCTGGAGAGATTTGCCCCTATTGAACTTCTAGATTACGCATTAATATGCTGTGTGAGGAAAGTTGGGCATCCGAATCGGCAACCTTTTCCATCATTTGCTTAACCATATTCTCAATATGACCCATCTCATTGTTTGAAGAACTTGAACCATGTGAAGGATAAGGAGGTGGGTTGCTCGGTTGTTGATACATTGGGGGCCTTTGAAAATCCGACCCCGATTGCCTTGATTGTTTCCACAACCACCTTGATTGTTACCTCCCCAATTTCCTTGATTGTTTTAACTCCAATTTTGTTGAATGTTGTTATTATGCCAATTGCCTTGATTATTAGAACTCTAATTGCCTTGGTTATATTGTGGTTGCCGTTGTTGTTGATTAGAGTCATTGAAGTTGTTTCTTTGCCCTTGAAAAAGTTTCACATATTGAATTTCCTCTTCTTTATCATGATAAGAAATATCTTGATCAAAATCACCATCATCGTGCACATAATTCTCCACTCGGGTGTGCATTTGTGGACCCTTGGTCCTCTTTTTGTTCACTAATACATTAACTCCCTCCATAGCATCCACTTGCTTAGAAGATCGCACTTGATTAAGTTGGGCCTTTGCTAGTTGAGACATGGTTGTTGTTAATTTGGAAATGGCTTGCACATGGCCTTGCAACTCTTTGTGGAGGTGCATCATGTTGGGATCACCTTGTGTAACATTATCTTGGGATTGCCAAGCCGAAAATGTTTCCACCATCTCATCAAGAATCTCACATAACTCTGCATAAGGTGTTGTCATAAAGCTCCCACCAGCCAATTGATTTACCATACATTGGTTTATAGTATTGATACCATGGTAGAAAGCTTGCTGGATCATATTGTCGGTCATATCATTTTTCGGGCACTACTTCACCATTATCCGATACCAGTTTTTGGGCACGACAAGAAAACAAAGGTTCATTTGGCTCTTGCTTAAAAGCTAATATTTCATCCCTAAGAGTAGTCATATGCCCGGGAGAGAAAACATTAGCAATAAACATATTCGCCAACTCATCCCAAGTATGTATTAAATGATTCGGTAAACGTTCCAACCAATAAAAAGATTTAACCCGCATAGAGTATAGAAAAAGCCTTACCAATATTAGTTTGCTTGCTCCTCCAACACGTATCCACAAAGCCATTCAAATGTTTATAGGCATTTTCACTTGGCACACCGGTGAAAAAGCCTCATTGCTCTAGCAAAGTGAGCATCATAATGGTAATTTGAAAGTTTCCCGTCCTAATATGAGGGGGGACTATTGCACTAGCATAACCTTCGTTGGGAAAAATCTGGTGTTGTGCTGCTTGTGGTCGAGGTGGTAGAGATGGGGGTGGTACAGGCACGTTGTCTCGGGGAACCCGGCCTTGCCTATTCTGTGGTGGCACTTGAGGTACCTCATCGAGTTGTTCCTCATCACCGTCCAATTCCCCCAATGGCATATATCTGAGATCATTGTTCGCAATATTTGTACCTATGATTTCTTCAACAAGTTAGTAAAACGGAAGGGAAAGAAGATATTTCAAGAACACACTAAAATATATAGCTAACACCATAAAACTCCCCGACAACGGTGCCAAATATTGATCCACACACAATGCGCACTCAATGGTGAGTAGAAACGGTCATTGAAAGAATAGTACCCAATAAAAGTCGGGTCGATTTCCACAGGAAGTTAAATATGGGTGTTTGGTTGTACACTTGATGAGCGTAAATGAAATAGCTCAATTGCGCTTCCAAATAAGGGATTTTGTTTTCTACTTCTAAAATTAACCCTAGCAATGATTAACTAAGGAAAAGAGACTAGAAAACGAGTAAAAGGCCTAGGGATGTAATCTTCACCTAGGCGTTAGCCAAATGAGTAAATCCTGTTCATGTTTGTTTTAGTGACCGGGGTACATTATAACTCTCAACTCTAAATTACCCACTCAGTACCTCTCGAATATAGAGAGATTTTGCCCAGATTGGCTTTCTCAAACCCAACTGGGTATCAATTCAAATAGTTGATATGTGCTCAAGTCGGGTTTTCTCTATCTATAGTTCAAACTCTTTAATTAGGCTAGCCAAAAACTTAAATAGCCCAATATCTTGTTAGCCAAGTTTTCCTAGACTATGCCCCTCTTTATCAAGTATGAACAAAGCCAAATAGGCACGAATCATTATTTGCAACCATTAATTCTAGAAATAATGCATGAACAAGTCTGAATAATAAACACCAAATCATAAACAACCATTAGATTAATCACCTATACGTTTTACACACCAATAGCCGTAGAGAAAATCTAGCCACTCGTGAGAGAAATTGAAGAAAACAAAGAAGAACTAACTAAAGAAATAAAACAAAATTAAATTGATAAAACTAATATTTCTTCACCTTAAATGGTCACTAATTACCCAAAGTAGTAAAGTATGATGTTTACAACACTAAATATTATAAAACTTGCCCTATAACAGTGTTTCCCATCTATTTATAGTGGCCCAAAATTCGCTGACAAAAATGTCCTTCAGGAGGTTCTGCGGCCGCACACATGTGTGGTCTGCACTTTTCTTACCTCTGCAGGTGCAGGACTTCTGCAACTGCATAATTCAGTCTATGGCTGCACTTCAGTTTCTTCGACTACACTTTTGGCAAGGCTTCACACTTGGTCGTTTTGCATATTTTCTGAACTTTTTGAATTCTTGTTAGTGAGACCATATTTTGCGGCACTACAAATTGTGTGCAGTCTGCACTTTTCCAAATATCCTCTAAGCTTCAATTACCAGATCTGCGGCTGCAGCGGTAATTCTATGGTCTGCACTTTCTTCTGTGGCCGCAGAATTCCTTCTGCGGACTGCACTTTTGGCCTACTACACTCCTTCTTGCTTTATGAGCCGAAATACTCCTTTATGAGTTAGATTTCTTCGTTGAGGTCCAATTCTTAAACATACCTACAATTTGCACAATTTCATTAGTTTTAGGAACAAAAATCAACACTTGCAGACTAAAACTAAGAAGGTACTAATAAGTGGTTAAAATCAACACTTATCAACTCCCCCAAACATAAGTCTTTGCTTGTAATCAAGAAAATAGATTAGTTACCACCTCCTCAAAGTTAAAGGTCATTTCAAAGAGTCAATGGTAAGCCATTCATACTCATGCATACCCACAATACTCATACATTTTCAACACGGTAACAAATCACATTTTATGCACATATAGCTCTAATGTGATACTTGAGCTTAAAAAGTGACTTCACTCATCAAGGTCTCTTGCTCTATCATATAGATCATGGTGGACTCCAAACTCTTCCTCCTCTACCTTCCATTTTCCATGCTTACTTCAAGAGTTAGCACTCAATTTTTAGATCAATGAAAGGTTCACTCTTCTCTCACAAAAGAATGTCACAAGTAAGGCTTCAAGTACCATAGGTTTTCCCCTCATGTAGATGACTACTAATGTAATCTCACGCGGTTCAAAATCAAGTAGGACTTCTTTCAGGTTGTAATGAAGGGTTTTGGAATGGGGTAGGATACCATATGGGATAAGAGGTTACACCCTTCCTTAAGCACTCCACATTTTCATTTCTTGGCTCACATTTACCAACTCTTAGAGGCATTTCCTTTTCTTGTGGGCTGGAGAGACTTGACATCACTCTTTCTTGTTCATTCCATTCTTTTTCTCCCTTGATGCTAATACTAGAAATAATTGCCTCTTTTTGATTCCATCAACCTTCCTTTTTATTCTCTTTTTAGCTTTTCCTTTTTGTTCTTTTTCTTTTCTTGCCTTCTCTTTTCATAAAGATCATTTCTTTTCACTTTATGGTGCCTTATTTTGAAACTTATTTTGAAAGAGTGTTAAGGAAGGTCCGTGTGCCAAGATAGGATTACATCAAAACGGGTAAATGCTTGTATCATGGTTACCAATTAAGAAAGGCTAAAGGCTCAGAGGGGGTTGACTAGGGATAAAAAGTATTGTGTGGCAATAGAAATCTCAAATGGACGAAGGAGCCTACAATCATCTTCGAAACCAAGCAAATCTAGAACTTCATCTTGAAATACGTTCGTGGCAAGTTCTAGACCATCCACGCAAATACTTAGACTAGCAACGAAAATCACCTCACCCCTCATGCAACTACACCGTAAAAGAGGATATAGTCTAAAGCCTACAATAATCACAATCAATTTTTGGTCTGATCAACCACTCAATGACTATAAAGTCAACTCAAGAGTCTCTAAGTCACTAACCAGAGCTATTTTCTTTCAAAAATGTAGTTTCAAATCATAAGCACGCAGTTAAGTCTGTTGGTGACAATTGAACCACGCATAACTCTTTTTTTAGAATGACTCTATTAGGGATTTTATTCTTTTCATGTAATGACCCGGCCGGTCGTTTTGATTATTACAACCCCGCTTCCCCCTTTACTGCTCAAATTGTACTTTACAGTTGTTGTGTGAATTGCTGGGGTAATTGGTTCGGATCCAGTGAGGTTTTGGAATGAATTGGAACACTTTGTTCCAAGGTTTAAAGATTAAGTTAAAATAGTGACCGGATATCGACTTATGTGTAAACGACCTCGGAATTTAATTCTGATGATTCCAATAGCTCTGTATGGTGATTTTAGACTTAGGAACGTGTCCGGAAGATTATCTGGAGGTCCGTAGTGGAATTAGGCTTGAAATGCCGAAAGTTGAATTTTTGAGAAGTTTGACCGGGGAGTCGGAATCCAATTCTGGAAATTAGAATAGCTCCGTTATGTCGTTTATGACTTGTGTGCACAATTTGAGGTCAATCAGATTAGAATAGCTCCGTATTTATTCTTCGCGTTCGCGAGGAGGTCTCGCGTTTGCGAAGAGAAATTGGGTTGTGCATCGCGTTCGTATCGCGTTCGCGAAGGGAAACATAGTGGGCATGGACTTTTGCCTTCACGTTCGCGAAGGGGGGAGCTCGCGTTTGCGAAGAAGGGCTCTGTAAAGCATCGCGTTCGCGAACAGTGTCTCGCATTCGCGAAGAGAGAATGTTGGGAAGCACATTTTGTGGTTCGCGAATGCGAGGGACCTATCGCGTTCGTGAAGAAGAGAGGTCTGGACAGAAAGTTTAAGTTTAGAAAATGGGACTTCGTCCCATTTTCCATTTTTAACGATTTGGAGCTTGTATTGAGGCGATGTTTGGGAGATTTTTAGAGGAAATAACGGGGTAAGTGTTCTTAACTCAATAATGATTAAATTACCCGAATCCATGATTGTTTTTAGCATTTAATTGGTGAATTATGTTGGAAATATTTGTGAAAACCCTCTTGGTTTAATTTGGAGATTTGAGGGTCGAGTTGATGTCGGATTTGAGTAAAATCTATATGGTTGGACTCGTGGTTGAATGGGTGTTAATATTTTTTAACTTTTGTCGGATTCCGCGATGTGGGCCCCACGAGTGATTTTTGGGGCATAATGTCGGATGTTTTTGAAATATTAGTATTTTGATATGGAATTAATTTCTATAAAATTTGTGGTCTGAATGAAACTAATCGTGACTAGATTCGAGCCATTTGGAAGATGATACACACAGAGTGGAATTGCTGGAGCATTGCTTAACTTGCTCGACATTGGATTTGGCTTGTTCGAGGTAAGTAACTCTTCTAATCTCGGAGTTAAGGGTATGAGCCCTGAATATATGTATTTTGTGAATTGTTGGTAGGTGACGCACATGCTAGGTGACGGGCGTGTGGGCGTGCACTATAGAAATTATGACGTAATTATTTATGTGGAATGTTATAGTTAAATAATCTTGGGATTTTCCATGCGGTTTTATGTGTTAAAGAAATTGAGCAGAAAAGCATATTAGAAATCATGTTGAAGCCATGTGCCAGTATTATTGGGACCCTCAGAGGTCATATTGCTGTGAATTATTGTGTTCAATTGAAAATTCATACTTAGTCATATTCATTTCATTTCATATCATAACTCAGTTTTATGGCTCTATTTTGATGCATATAAATATTTTGGGTCGAATGCCCTATTTTACTGAGATGCCCGAGTGGCTTGAGAGGTTTATGACTGAGTGAGGCCGAGGGCCTGATTTATGCTGCATATATATGGGATCGGGCTGCACGCCGCAGCATGTTGCATATTTATGGGATCGGGCTGCACGCCGCACCATGTTTGATATCGGCTGAGGGCCTGATTTGTGAAGATGAGTGTGGATCGGGGTTGCCCGCCTGCAGTATATTTATGACTCAGTGAGTCCGAGGGCCTGATTTGTGAGGATGAGTGTGGATCGGTGATACCCGCCTGCAGCATATTTATGACTGAGTGAGGCCGAGGGCCTGATTTGTGAGGATGAGTGTGGATCGGGGCTGCCCGCCTGCAGCATACTTTATTATTATTGCACGTGCGTTGTCCGTGCAGATTATAGGGCTTGGGCTGTAGGAGCCCCTCCGGAGTCTATACACACCCCCAGTGAGCGCAAGTACCTACTGAGTGCGAGTGCCAAGCGCCGAGTGACTGGGAGGCATGAGTGATTGTGAGGTATGCCCGAGTGGCACGAGTGACTGTGAGGTTTTGCCCGAGGTGCTGTTTATGAGTGATGTTCCGCCCGAGGGGCTGTTTATGATCTTATCATTGAGTTGCATTGCATTGGCATGCACACATGACATAGATGCATAGAGATGTATTTCCTCGTGATGTATTGCATCACATCATTCGTGATGTTTCACACATTGTTGATAGATGGGCATAGTGATGCATTTGTTTTTACACGGGTTATCCGGAAGGAAAATGAAACATCTTATTTATTATTGACAAGATTTTGGGAGAAATTTATTGTTTTCAAACTATTCCTATTTTTGGCAACTCCAGCAAATGATTTGTTTCTTTTTTCAGTAATGTATCTGAAAGAAAGAACTATTATTTTTGATATCATGATTTGGCTGGGTATTTTATCCCTGAGTTACTTCTGGCATTATTTGCTTTATGTTGTACTGGATTGTTGTGGACTATTGGATTTGGGCCCGACCTTGGTGGAAGCTCGTCAATATTTTCAACCTAAGGCTAGGTTTGTTACTTACTCAGTATATGGGGTCAGTTGTACTGATATTACACTTCTGCACATTGCGTGCAGATGTTGGATGATGTTGTTGCTATGCTCAATGGTTGCGGGACTTGAAGATGTACCTGTGTTCCTGTTGTAGCTGCCTTTTATTCAAGGTAGCCTAAGATTTATAAAAGTTCTATTTATGTATTTGTCAAACAGACTATGTATTATTTCATTTCCGCTTTGTATATTCTATTCTTAGAAGCTCATGATTTGTACTACTAGTTCTTGGGGAATGTATAAGGTTAAGATAATTATTTACTTACATTTCTTTAATAATTGTTTTTGGAATTGGATAGCTGAAAGTTGGCTTACCTAGCGGGTTGGGTTAGGTGCCATCACGACTAGTTGGATTTTGGTTCGTGACAAGGTGGTATCAGAGCTCTAGGTTCATAGGTTCTACAAGTCATGAGCAAGTGTCCAGTAGAGTCTTGCGGATCGGTATGATGATGTCCATACTTATCTTCGAGAGGCTATAAGGCATTTAAGATATATACTTCCCATTTTTCTTTCCTTATCGTGTGAGATTGATTCAGCTTGAGATATAAACTCTTTGAATTCCTTTCACGTATTCGTATGCGCAGATGAGTGCTCAGTATCAGCTGTGCATCGCTGGATTGTGATTCTATGAACGAGGTTCAAGGTGAGTATTCTGTGTTTTGGTGATGGACCAGTCTGGAGGACTTGATGCCAAGTTTAGACTGCATCTTAGGCTCGGTAGCTTCAGTTGTAACCTGTACATTTGGATTCATATGTCCGGTAATGACCCTATAGTGGAATTTATGGCTCGATGAGCGCTGGAATGGTGGTATGATAGGTATGATGTGACCGCGGTATGTGTTAAGATGATTTGAATGTGACGAGAAGTGTTTCCTTTGAAATGTAATTAAATGGCCATGGGATGCTCGATTTTCATTTTAATGTGACGCACAATCTCGAGTATGAATATTTTGAAGGATCTTTTATATTGTTAAATTTTGGGGTAAATTAAATTCTCATGTCTGGGTAGTGAGTTTGGACGCAAATTGACTAAGTGATTGCATAGTAATCGTGACTGCGAAAAGATATAACAAGATACCAGATTGAGGCTAAGTAGGTCGATTATCCCCTGCAGAGTAATCTATGTAGGAGTATTTCTTATGATGAGTGGAGAGTTTCTTTTCTGCCGACGTGGTGTATGGGTGGACATTTGAATTTGAATCTGGCTGATAAAGTTGAATTGAGTGTCAAGAGAATAAATGCGAGCTTAGTAGATGATTGAGGTATTTTATGGTTGGCGTTGTATGAGCTTGAGAATGATTTTTCGTTGAACCGACTGCGGTATTATGACAGTAATAAAGTATGGATATTGTGAGTTATTTAGTGTTTAAATTTATGGCTTTGAGCCAAGTGGGGGGGTCTGCTGTTGACAATTTGATTTCATGGTTAGGTGTTAAATTGTAATTTTGGTCTGAGGCATACTTGTGGGTTTGCTATGACCTGCAGAAGTTGAGATCGAGGATGACTCGAATAAGGAAATTTATGGTTAAGGATTATATTTCATGTATGAGTAAATGAAATTCGCGGGATGAGTGAGTTGTTATTGGTGAATGATGTAGTGCGCAAGGAGTATGAATTTGATATGTGGTGTTAAAGTAGAGTTACTTCTTTGAGTGTTGTGATGCTAATGGGGCACGTGTCTTTTGGCCCATTTGGGCGGTGCAATTAGATTTGAGCAAAGTAGGTGACTCTCGAGAAGATTCCAGTGGGTTTGAGAATTATATATAGCAATTCAGAATGTTTCCAGATTTGTTTATGGATTCTACATTTTTGTGTAAGGAAGGTAAGAAGAACAATTTCAAATTCACATAATGTATTCTCAGAGTGAGTGTTGTAGTTGTGGTATTTTTGAAGGTGCTTAAGAAGAATACAGTTGCTTATGGGCCGTAGAGCATTATGGTTCTATGCTTATGTTTGTGGGGTAAGTTGTGGTTAAAGATCATGTTATTTTAGCAAGAAGAAGTATCAATCTGAAGACAAATTCGGAAGGGACTTGGAGAAATAGGACAGCTTGGTAGTAGGTTGGATCAGTATGGTAATGGATATGATCGTGTTTTTGAGTGCTTATGATATGGGGGTTTTCTACTGTTGCTTTGTGGCAATACACCTAGACTTGGCGACCTGCGTGGCTTGGTCGAGTTAGAGGAATTTAATTTTAAGGGCTTGATTATGTGCAAATGGATTCCAAAGTATTCTTGATAGTTTCTACCGGTGAGGAGAACGTGTTATGTATTGTGATTTCCTCCTGGAAAGAAGCAAGAGAATGGTTTCTAACTAAAATGGTATGTAAATTATTGGTGACTCAAAGTTGATAATAAGTTTCTTGTGCTTTTCACATGATGGCAATACAGATGTTACGTGTTGTATGAAAGCTAGATTTTCATGTACAAGGTGGCAGTACAGTCTTGAAGAGAAGGTAACGAATGTTGGACAACATGGACGGTTTCAAATAACTAGATAAATACTATTACTACTTGGTGTTGTATGAGAAAGGGGCGGACTTCAGAAGGCGCATTGTATTTTTTACTTACGGAGGTATAAATTAGTATTACAGTACCCACATGGTTGATGGACTGCTGATATTCAAATTTTATCAATTGGCAAGGAAGAACTTTTAACGTATTTCTCGTGGGATAATCGTGTATGAGAGAGTTATTAGGCATTCAGGCGGTGGAGATGGAATCAAATACGGTGATTCGCGTGTTCTATGGATTTGGAGATTGGGAGTTCTCAGGAGCAGATTGTTTCATGGTTGTGGACTGTGAAGTTGTGGCCGGAGCTAGCCATATGATAGAATGTGTTATGATTCAGTCATTATGGATTTTCGAAAGAATTTGTATCTATTTGTGGGTAACCCAAGTTGATTTGGGGTTCCATAGGTAGGCCCAATTAAGATGTGTATTCTACACCGAGCCGGAATGGTTGGCTCCATACTACTATTATTGAGGGATATGTCATTTGGTTGATGTTGAACTTATTAGTGTTCTCAAATGATCTAGGAGTTATTCCTTTATGCTATGAGGAGTTGTGATTCATTGGTTATGTGCACAGATGGTGCGGTTCTATTTGAGCTTAATTGCGGAATTTGAGTGTGATGAGTAATTGGGTATTGCATGATCGATAGCGTAATGGTTATGTCCTTTCAGGTTTTTGTATGGTATTTTTGTCATTTGCCTCTCCGTCGTTATTAAATTGGAGTAGGGTGGCTCGGAGTATATAATATGAACCGCATGTTAGAATCGGGTGATGGTTCTATGGTGTATGATGAATTTTCAGCATTTCGTTCTGGAAGTACTTGTTAAACTGGCGGGGCAGTTCTCTCATGTGAGTCATTTTCCATGATTGGGTACATTTGAATTGTTGCGTATTAGTGCACGGATGGCACGAGTTGTGGCTCAGAGTTATATTGGTGCGGTATGTCTGTGGAGTAGTTATGTTTAGTAATATAAGGTCATTGGACCTGGAATGGGTACTATCAGGTTTAATTTCAGTATATTCAGGAGTATAATATTGAAAGTCAGCTCAAAAAGTTATTATGGTTCCGGTTGGGGCAAGAGACCTCCATGACTTGTTGGTCTGATAAAGGCTTACGAGATTCTGCGTGTTTCTTTTATTATCAACAGTGTACGAAGGTTTTGGGATGAGGTTCAGTTCGATTTGGGTGTAATACCAGTATGCGGTTGGTTTTGGAGTATTCACTACGATCAGGAATGGTGCTACAAGCATGCGAGTTGTGTAATATGCTGGGTGATTATATCTATGGTTATAGTTATAGCTTGATGTAGCTTATTCAGACTTATACAGTGTGTAAATGTAAGATTCGTGTCTTGAAAGAAATTGTAAACGCTGGAAATTAAACTCCAAGGTTTATGGGCAAAGGTTAAATTAATGATTTTTAGTTGCATTATGTAGTCAAGCCTATGTGGGATAGGGTGATGTGGGTTCACCCCCGGGTACGTGTGTGGTAAGCTGGAACTGTGATTTGATGGATTGGAAACAACTCTTGGCACGTTCGAGGACGAACGTATATTTAAGTGGGGGAGAATGTAACGACCCAGCCGGTCGTTTTGAGTATTACAACCCCGCTTCCCCCTTTACTGCTCAAATTGTACTTTACAGTTGTTGTGTGAAATGCTGGGGTAATTGGTTCGGGTCCGATGAGGTTTTGGAATGAATTGGAACACTTAGTTCCAAGGTTTAAGGCTTAAGTTATAATAGTGACCAGATGTCGACTTATGTGTAAATGACCTCGGTATTTAATTCTGATGATTCCAATAGCTCCGTATGGTATTTTGGACTTAGGAGCATGTCCGGAAAATTATCTGGAGGTCCGTAGTGGAATTTGGCTTGAAATGCCGAAAGTTAACCGGGGAGTTGACTTTTTGATATCGAGGTCGGAATCCGATTCTGGAAATTAGAATAGCTCTGTTATGTCGTTTATGACTTGTGTGCTAAACTTAAGGTCAATCAGACGTGATTTGATGTGTTTCGGCGCAAGTTGTAGAAACTAAAAATTTCAAAGTCCATTAGGCTTGAATTGGGGTGTAATTCATGGTTTTAGCATTGTTTGAGGTGATTTGAGGGCTCGACTAAGTCCGTATGATGTTTTAGGACTTGTTGGTATATTTGTTTGAGGTCCCAAGGGGCTCGGGTGAGTTTTGGATGGTTAACGGATCATTGTTGGACTTGGTGAGATTGCTGATATCTGTTGCTGCATTTTTCGGGTTTTCTCTTTCACGTTTGTGAGTACGCCCTCGCGTTTGTGAAGAGGAGCTTGTGGCAGGTATGATTTACTCTTCGCGTTCACGAGGAGGTCTCGCGTTCGCGAAGAGAAGCTGGGTTGTATATCGCATTCACGTAGAGGGTATTGTATTCGTGGAGGGAAACATAGTGGGCATGGACTTTTGCCTTCGCGTTCACGAAGGGGGGAGCTCACGTTCGCGAAGAAGAGCTCCGTAAAGCATCGCGTTCGCGAACAGTGTCTCGCGTTCGCGAAGAGCAAATGTTGGGAAGCACATTTTGTGCTTCACGAACGCGAGGGACCTGTCGCGTTTGCGAAGAAGAGAGGTCAGGACAAAATTGATTAAATTTGGAGCTTTGATTGAGGCAAGGTTTGGGAGATTTTTAGAGGAAACAATGGGGTAAGTGTTCTTAACTCAATATTGATTAAATTACCTAAATCCATAGTTGTTTTTAGCATTTAATTGGTGAATTATGTTGGACAAATTTGTAAAAACCCTCTTGGTTTTATGTCGGATTTGAGTAAACTTTATATGGTTGGACTCGTGGTTGAATGGGTGTTAATATTTTGTAACTTTCGACGGATTCTGAGACGTGGGCCCCACGGGTGATTTTTGTGGCGTAATTTCGGATTCTGTGGAAATATTAGTATTTTGATATGGAATTAATTCCTATAACATTTGTGGGCTGAATCAAATAAATTGTGACTAGATTCGAACCGTTTGGAGGTTGATACACGCAGAGTGGAATTGCTGGAGCATTGCATAACTTGCTCCACATTGGATTTGGCTTGTTCGAGGTAAGTAACTCTTCTAATCTTGGAGTTAAGGGTATGGGCCCTGAATATATGTATTTTGTGAATTGTTGGTAGGTGACGCACATGCTAGGTGACGGGCGTGTGGGCGTGCACTATAGAAATTGTGACGTAATTATTTATGTGGAATTTTATAGTTAAATAATCTTGATATTTTCCATACGGTTTTATGTGTTAAAGAAATTGAGTTGAAAAGCCTATTAGAAATCATGTTGAGGCCATGTGCCAGTATTATTGGGACCCTCGGAGGTCATATTGCTGTAAATTATTGTGTTAAATTGAAAATTCATACTCAGTCGTATTCATGTCATTGCATACCATAACTCAGTTTTATGACTCTATTTTGATGCATACAAATGTTTTGGGTGAGATGCCCGTGTGGCTTGAGACGTTTATGACTGAGTGAGGCCAAGGGCCTGATTTATGTTGCATATTTATGGGATCGGGCTGCATGCCGTAGCATGTTGCATATTTATGGGATCAGGCTGAACGCATCAGCATGTTTGATATCGGCTGAGGGCCTGATTTGTGAGGATGAATGTGGATCGGGGCTGCCCGCCTGCAGCATATTTATGAATGAGTGAGGACGAGGGCCTGATTTGTGAGGATGAGTGTGGATCGGGGCTGCCCGCCTGCAGCATATTTATGAATGAGTGAGGACGAGGGCCTGATTTGTGAGGATGAGTGTGGATCGGGGCTGCCCGCCTGCAGCATATTTATGAATGAGTGAGGACGAGGGCCTGATTTGTGAGGATGAGTGTGGATCGGGGCTGCCCGCCTGCAGCATATTTATGAATGAGTGAGGACGAGGGCCTGATTTGTGAGGATGAGTGTGGATCGGGGCTGCCCGCCTGCAGCATATTTATGAATGAGTGAGGACGAGGGCCTGATTTGTGAGGATGAGTGTGGATCGGGGCTGCCCGCCTGCAGCATATTTATGAATGAGTGAGGACGAGGGCCTGATTTGTGAGGATGAGTGTGGATCGGGGCTGCCCGCCTGCAGCATATTTATGAATGAGTGAGGACGAGGGCCTGATTTGTGAGGATGAGTGTGGATCGGGGCTGCCCGCCTGCAGCATATTTATGAATGAGTGAGGACGAGGGCCTGATTTGTGAGGATGAGTGTGGATCGGGGCTGCCCGCCTGCAGCATATTTATGAATGAGTGAGGACGAGGGCCTGATTTGTGAGGATGAGTGTGGATCGGGGCTGCCCGCCTGCAGCATATTTATGAATGAGTGAGGACGAGGGCCTGATTTGTGAGGATGAGTGTGGATCGGGGCTGCCCGCCTGCAGCATATTTATGAATGAGTGAGGACGAGGGCCTGATTTGTGAGGATGAGTGTGGATCGGGGCTGCCCGCCTGCAGCATATTTATGAATGAGTGAGGACGAGGGCCTGATTTGTGAGGATGAGTGTGGATCGGGGCTGCCCGCCTGCAGCATATTTATGAATGAGTGAGGACGAGGGCCTGATTTGTGAGGATGAGTGTGGATCGGGGCTGCCCGCCTGCAGCATATTTATGAATGAGTGAGGACGAGGGCCTGATTTGTGAGGATGAGTGTGGATCGGGGCTGCCCGCCTGCAGCATATTTATGAATGAGTGAGGACGAGGGCCTGATTTGTGAGGATGAGTGTGGATCGGGGCTGCCCGCCTGCAGCATATTTATGAATGAGTGAGGACGAGGGCCTGATTTGTGAGGATGAGTGTGGATCGGGGCTGCCCGCCTGCAGCATATTTATGAATGAGTGAGGACGAGGGCCTGATTTGTGAGGATGAGTGTGGATCGGGGCTGCCCGCCTGCAGCATATTTATGAATGAGTGAGGACGAGGGCCTGATTTGTGAGGATGAGTGTGGATCGGGGCTGCCCGCCTGCAGCATATTTATGAATGAGTGAGGACGAGGGCCTGATTTGTGAGGATGAGTGTGGATCGGGGCTGCCCGCCTGCAGCATATTTATGAATGAGTGAGGACGAGGGCCTGATTTGTGAGGATGAGTGTGGATCGGGGCTGCCCGCCTGCAGCATATTTATGAATGAGTGAGGACGAGGGCCTGATTTGTGAGGATGAGTGTGGATCGGGGCTGCCCGCCTGCAGCATATTTATGAATGAGTGAGGACGAGGGCCTGATTTGTGAGGATGAGTGTGGATCGGGGCTGCCCGCCTGCAGCATATTTATGAATGAGTGAGGACGAGGGCCTGATTTGTGAGGATGAGTGTGGATCGGGGCTGCCCGCCTGCAGCATATTTATGAATGAGTGAGGACGAGGGCCTGATTTGTGAGGATGAGTGTGGATCGGGGCTGCCCGCCTGCAGCATATTTATGAATGAGTGAGGACGAGGGCCTGATTTGTGAGGATGAGTGTGGATCGGGGCTGCCCGCCTGCAGCATATTTATGAATGAGTGAGGACGAGGGCCTGATTTGTGAGGATGAGTGTGGATCGGGGCTGCCCGCCTGCAGCATACTTTATTATTATAGCACGCGAGTTGTCCTTGCAGCACGTGAGTTGTTTGTGCAGATTATAGCGCTTGGGCTGTAGGAGTCCCTCCGGAGTCAGTACACACCCCCATTGAGCGCAGGTACCTACTGAGTGCGAGTGCCGAGTGCCGAGTGCTGAGTGACTGGGAGGCATGAGTGATTGTGAGGTATGCCCGAGTGGAAAGAGTGATTGTGAGGTATGCCCGAGTGGCAAGAGTGATTGTGAGGTATGCCCGAGTGGCAAGAGTGATTGTGAGGTATGCCCGAGTGGCACGAGTGACTGTGAGGTTTTGCCGAGGGTTTGTATATGAGTTATGTTTTGCCTAAGGGGCTGTTTATGATCTGACCATTGAGATGCGTTGCATTGGCATGCACACATGACATACATGCATAGAGATATATTTCCTCGTGCTGTACTGCATCACATCATTCATGCCTTTTCACACATTGTTGACAGATGGGCATAGTGATGCATTTATTTTTACACGGGTTATCCGGAAGGAAAATGAAACATCTTATTTATTATTGACAAGATTTTGGGAGAAATTTATTGTTTTCAAACTATTTATATTATTGGAAA
>AWOL01S0018110.1:103938-119988 GCA_000715115.1 Nicotiana otophora
GCATGAGTGATTGTGAGGTATGCCCGAGTGGAAAGAGTGATTGTGAGGTATGCCCGAGTGGCAAGAGTGATTGTGAGGTATGCCCGAGTGGCACGAGTGACTGTGAGGTTTTGCCGAGGGTTTGTATATGAGTTATGTTTTGCCTAAGGGGCTGTTTATGATCTGACCATTGAGATGCGTTGCATTGGCATGCACACATGACATACATGCATAGAGATATATTTCCTCGTGCTGTACTGCATCACATCATTCATGCCTTTTCACACATTGTTGACAGATGGGCATAGTGATGCATTTATTTTTACACGGGTTATCCGGAAGGAAAATGAAACATCTTATTTATTATTGACAAGATTTTGGGAGAAAGTTATTGTTTTCAAACTATTCATATTTTTGGCAACTCCAGCAAATGATTTGTTTTTTTTTCACTGATATATTTGAAAGAAAGAACTACTATTTTTGAAATCATGGTTGGGCTGGGTATTTTATCCCCGAGTTACTTTTGGCATTATTTGCTTTATGTTGTAATGGATTGTTATGGACTATTGGATTTGGACCCGACCTTGGTGGAAGCTCATCACTACTTTCAACCTACGACTAGGTTTGTTACTTACTCAGTACATGGGGTCGGTTTTACTGATACCACACTTCTGCACATTGCGTGCAGATGTTGGCTGTTGTTGTTGCTGCGCTCAATGGTTGCGGGACTTGAAGATGTACCTGCGTTCCTGTTGTAGCTGCCTTTTGTTCAAGGTAGCCTTAGATTTATAAAAGTTCTATTTATGTATTTTTCAAACAGACTATGTATTATTTCATTTCAGCTTTGTATATTCTATTCTTAGAAGCTCATGATTTGTACTACCAGTTCTTTGGGAATGTATAAGGTTAAGATAATTATTTACTTAAATTTATTTAATAATTATTATTGTAATTGGATAGTTGAAAGTTGGCTTACCAAGCGGGTTGGGTTAGGTGCCATCACGACTAGTTGAATTTTGGGTCGTGACAATTCATTACTACTGCTATTATTATTTCCTAAACAAACAAATGGACTCATTCTCTTAAGAAGGTTGTCACACCATCCATCCTCGGGAAGAGTCACCCGGTTCACACAAAAGACTACCTTTGGAAAGAACCATGACATTAAAAAACTCAAAGGATTATTATCTATACTACTACGAGAAACATGAAAACTACTAACATAAATTGAAGCTACTAACAAACACAAAAATCAAAGTAAACAATTGAACAAGCTAATGAAAGCAATAACTATCTAAAGATAGATTAAATAAAACAGTTCCCATTGCTTAACAAAATAAGAGTAAAAGAAAAGAGGACGAAGAAACTCCCTAAGCAGCCTTGGACATCATAGTGTCCCCAGCAACATCAATCCCTGTTGACTCAGCCAACTTTATATCATCATCATCATATATAGGAGTGGCGAACATTGCATACACTACGTCACTAGCGTCAGCAGCAAGGAATGGCTCCTCAGATTGTCCAGCAGGAGCAACCTGTCTTGATGGATATGGGGTAGATTGGTATGGGTCAAGAAGCATATCAAATAGTAAATCCCCAGTTGTAGCTAGCCGGGTCACCTCAACTAGACACTTCCTCATCTTCTTGACCTACTTGGTCAAGCCCTCAATAACTAAACATGATGTACCAGAGTGTCCATGATCACCTTGTGGTTGTCCATAATCTTGCCCAGCTTCTTATCAAGCTCAGTAGAATCCTGCGATGCCTGTATGGATATCTGCCTTGCAACAGTACTAGATATCTCAGACAACTTGGAAGTAGCTACCTACATCAAGTTGTTGAGACTCTCCAATTTCTAGAAGACACACAAAGTAGAAAGTGGGCCTGTAAGCATGGGCACCAGCCTCAAAACCAGAGTAAGGACTGCCCTAGGAGCTATAGAAGGAGCTCTGGAAGGAGCCAAATATGGAGGCGGAGGCATAGCTGCTGCACTGGTAGAGGACTCAGCTAATGTAGATGGAATATCAACTATGTTAGAAACCACCACTATCGGCTCATCTAGCTGGCCTGTAGTAGTAGAAGGCTGAGCACTCTTCTTCGAGTTGGTCCGATCCTGCAACGAATACTACTCAAGTGGCTTCTTGGGATTTACCTTTGTATCAAATGGATTTGGATCAACCTTTGCATCTGTGAGGTTCTCTGTAATGGTACTGGGGTAGGGGTAAGCCGTATTAGTCTGGCGCACTACCAAAGAGATGTTGGACGACATCAGAGCACCCACATTGATCAGGGACATGGCCATGATACAAGCCACTAGAATCGCACGTGGAATATCCAAGTTGTTATCATTCTGGCATGGGTCAAGCCTACTTCACACAAAGGCCTGCCAACCTTTTGCCTCAAACTCAATGTACTCCGCTTAATGGATTCCCAAGAAGTAATCCATGATGGAGATGGTCCCATTGCTTAGCTCTCAGCAAGCCATGGCCGGACCTCTTCTTTCAAGGCCAAGTTCTATAGCTACACCTTTGGCTCCACGTCCTCAAATCCCAAGTACACGTTCAGTGTGTGCTGATCAAACTTCACCTTAAGGTTACGTACCCTCGTCACCTTTGTCCCCTTGCGAATGTGTGAAATGTTTGCATAGAACTCATGGACAAGGTGCTCCTTGACATCCACGACCTTCTCAATAAACAACATCCATCCCTTTCTTTCCATGCACTGCTCCAAAACTATAGGGTTGTATCTATCAAGATCCCTAAACAGAAACTGCCTCTCATGTGTCAATGATCCCATCGGCCACAACATCTAGAAATTGGTAAAAGCAACCAAACTCACAAATCTGTTTTCCTAAGCTTCCTTCTTCTTTGTTGGCTCAACCTATTAGATGTACCTTTCCCCATTTTGCATCATCTAAAATATACTGCAGACCGGACACTGAAACAACTGGCTCGGAGGCCTGGCTATCATTTTTCTAAACCTCAGAAGTGCTGTGAGATGATGAAGGCACATCCAAATGCTTAAATCGCCTATGTCACCTGGACTGTGCAGCTCTCTGTTCCTCCGGAATAGACACAGAGTTGTCCTTGGAAGCCTCCCTAGATGGTGCATAAGAACTAGACTCGGAGAGGTCTGCACCTCTCCCTCTGCCTACTGTGTCCTTCTTCCAAATAGTCTTGGGCACACTGGGGGGCAAGGAACCTCTACCTCGACCCCTAGAAGAGTCTCCTCTACCTTTGGCAGTTTTGCCGCGGCCTCATGATCGAACCATTGTTTGTATCATAACAAAGAGGATTGTTAGTTGCATGTCATCATTCAAAACAACTAGGACTTAAGTAAGCAAGGGAGAACAATGTGGACACAGTCGGGTTAAAACAGGAAGACATGCTTGCAGAATATGGGATTTGCGATGCGCATTTGTCTTAGATGCGGCCATAGAATGGGACCGCGGACTGCATATTTTCATGTGCGACCGCACTTCTGACAAGAAAGTTCAGTGGCTCAATTGCCTCCTCTCCAGTGATAGTGTGACGGCCAAAGTGCGGCCGCATAATTCATATGCAATCCGTAGAATTTGAAGTGTGGTCCGCACTTTTGAGCTTCCAAGAGATAAGTCTCTGTTAGCAGTGTGGACCCAAAGTGCGGCCTCAACAGAAATTTTGCGGTTTGCACAATTACAATGCAGCCTCAAAAAGTACTTGCCTTCACCAGTTACCAAAACAACCAAACCGCGGACTACACAAGATCAAGTGCGGCCACAAATTTCAAAATTAACGAGCAGTCAGTGCTTTTTCACTTAGACTTTGCAATTACTTGTACAAATTAGTATGGCAACATGGTATTCATATCAAATCTAATTAAACCCAACCCATTTAATCATGTATTAATGACTACCTAGCACAGATCTACCCCACATGGACACATGGATGAACTCTAATAACAGAAGACCAAAAAAGAAATTGAAAATCTCAAAAATTAAACTAACACAAAAAATTAATATGAAGTGAAGCATACCAGATGAAGTGAGTATACTAGATCGTGTGAGCACATGTATGTGTGTGTGGTTGATAGTGAAAATCTCTCAGTTAAGATTGTAAAGCAAAATTAATTCTATGGTTGGTGAAAAGTGTAAAATAGAAAAAGAACGTCTATTTATACTCAGGCTTTTTGAAAGGGAAAAGGTTTAAGTGCGGCCGCAAAATTCCAAGGGCGGTCTGCACTCCTTCACATGGACAGTAATGGATGTGTCAATTGTGTGGTCCGCACAATTCCTCTCGCGGCCGCAGATTAGCCCCTCACTGATAGTCCCAAACTTTAGAGAATTTGCAGATTATCATTTTTTGAGTTTCCAGAAGTGCGGTCCGCATGTGAAATGTGTGGCCGCACATGCTCTTCTATTGTGATTAATTCTGCGGCCGCACAATTAAAATATGAGGTCCACATTTCCTTCAACACTTAGAGAGTTTTATCCACCCTTCTTGCATGTAATAACAAATAACACCTACCTGCAAAAGAAAAAGGAAAAGAACTTGGGTTGCCTCCAAAGAAGCGTCTGATTTAATGTCGTGGCACAAAGCAATGTCAAAGCATTTTCAAGTGAAGTAAATGACCGCCACCACGTGGCTCTCTCCAACTTTACCCAAGTAATGCTTCACCCGGTGCATATTGATGGAATACTTCATTGTTCTTCTTTTTCCAATCCAATGCAGCGAAAGGTGTCACAACAACAATTTCAAACGCACCACTCCACTTGGACTTGAGCTTCTCGGGAAACATCCTCAACCTTGAGTTAAACAACAATACAAGATCATACACCTTGAACTCTTTGTTCCAAATGTATTTGTCATGAAGCTATTTCTTCTTTTCTTTTATACAAGGATGAACTCTTATATGCATGGCATTAGAACTCATCCAATTCATTCAAGTGTGCAACCAGCACGTTAGCGGCTACATCCAAATCAAGATTTCTATTTCTTAAAAGCCCACATTTCCTTGTGCTTTAGTTCCATCAAAAGATGGCAAGCTTTCCCAAACACTAACCAGTATAGAGACATCCCGATAGGTATAAGGCCCCATAAATTATTCCTAAAATTTAGGATTTCGTGGTGTCGAGGTAGGCGTATGTATTAATGGTCACGATATGGACTTCTTGGGTTGAACAGTGCGTTGTGGAGTTGAAAGAAAATATTTGGTAGAATAGGGAATTTCTGCGGCGCATTATGCGGCCGTAGAATTACTTTGCGGGCCGTAGAATGGCCGTAGAGTGAGGCAGTCATTTGGCCATTTTTGGATGTCATTTCACGGCCCATTATGCGACCGCAAAATGATTTCATGGGCCGCATACTAATCGCAGAACCAACATGGAAATTTTGTGGAGGGAGGTTCTACGGTGCATTATGCGACCATAGAACAGGTCTGCGGACTGCATAACGGCCACAAAGTGGGGCAAACAAGCCCAATTCCGGAGGGCCATTTTGCGGAACATTTTTCTAATCGCAGAAGCATTATGCGGTCACATATGCGACCATAGATCCCATTTGGAGTTTTATTTTGGGGTTTTATAACCCGACCCCACTTCGTTATTTAGACTCTATGGACCATTTCTGAAGGGAGAACTTGATATTTTGAGAGAGAGAAAAGGCTTTAAATACGGAGAGCATTCCTCAATCAATTATTCCCCAATTTTTACTCAAAATCTTGGAATAATTAACAAGGGAAGCACACTAGGTCTTCATCCTAGAGGTAATATTCTACACCCTATCTGTTAATTCCAAAATTTAACTAGAAATGAATATTCGTAAGATAATTCTTGGGTATGGGAGTGGCTTTTTTTGCATGCATGATTGATCATGGGATGTATGGTTGTTGAGATAAAATAGTAAAGAAGGGGTTGTGGGATGAAGGAATCCTCCATAAAAGGACCTTGAAACCTTAATGTACACCTAGTGCTTGATAAAACCATGATCATCATCCTAATTTTGGTTCAATTTATTAATTTTCTAAAATAGATTGAAGTTGCTAAGATTTTTGGAACATGTTAGAGTTAAGGAAGCTCAGGTGAGCTATGATGGCTAAACTCTTCTCTTAAAATTTGAACCCCGCAATATCCGTGTAAGTCGCGAGTTGCTCATTGTGAATCGATTACCCGAATAAGCTGGTGTCAACACACATCAATGATCAATATGTAATTCAAATGCTCTTGTTATGTTATACTACTATTTGAGAATATGTTCAAAGTATGGGTTGCATATCTAAATGCCTTGACTTCAAGTTGGGTTTAGATGAAAGCTAATAAAAGATTGTGTAAGAAATCGTGATGTGCCTAAGACTCTTATTTTCTCAAATGTGTGTTTAAATGTTTTGAATATAAATGACTTGTTGTTGGAAAGTCCATAATGATGGTTGAAAGTAAAAAGGTGTGCATGAAATACGAAACATGAAATACGAATCATGTAATGCGAAATGTGAAATATGAAATGTGAAATACGAGACACGGCTAGTATGCCAAGAGAAATAATACAATTATGACCATTAGTGCCAATGAAATGAAGATATGTGCAAGATATATGAAACGGGATGATTGATAGAAAAGGGTGATGTCTCACATGAGACGGCCTAGCCGAACGGGTCGTGATCGGACGCTATGACGCACACATGGCAGTGACTGTGTTAGAAATTGTAATTGAAATTGTGATTTGGTTTATGTCTCACAAGAGACGGCCTAGCCGATCGGGTCGTGATCGGACGCCATGCCGCACACATGGTGGTGACTGTGTTGGAAATCATAATCGAAATTGTGAATAGTGGTGTACCGGTACCAAAGATTTCCCAACTTAAAATTTTAAAATTTTTTAAAAACTTATCTTATCTCTAATTTGATATTTGTAATTGTTTGAGGCTTTAACTGATATTATGGCTGTCCTTACTTGCATTACTGCTCGTTTCTTTGAGAGAGTGTTTAGTCATATATACTAGTATTATTCGACAGTACTAATGTCCTCTTTGCCAGGGGTGCTGCATCTTTAATGGATGTAGGTGGTTCCACAACAGGCGGTACTGATCAGCGATAGCACTACACTCTTTTCCCAGCTGATTTGGTAAGCCCCACTTCACTCGGGGTCATGTATCTTTTGTTCATTTTATTACCATGTTTTGAGGTATATAGGCAGAGCCTTGTTGCTGGCACTATCATTGTACTCTTTTGTATCTAATAGAGGCTCCGTAGATATAGCGTGGGTGGTATATTGGTGTGGGGAAAGTCAAACTAGTAATGTTGCGATTGTATCATACGTTCCACATTAATTATGAAAAAGTATGTATTTTGGAAGCTTATAAATGATGTAACTGCTGATAATGAATTGGTGTTGTTGTTTACTTGATCCTTCCCACTGATTAATTGATGAATTCGATTTTACTGTCATTCATGAGTAAGTTTGGGTAGAAGTTATTGTACAGGCTTTCTCGGCCGGGATATTTTGGTTGAGCACCGATCGCGCTCCCCAAGTTCGGGGCGTGACAAACTAGGTATCAGAGCCTAAGGTTTTAAAGTGTCCTAGGATGTCTCGGAGCCGTGTCTAGTAAAGTCTTTTTTATCAGTGTGTTGTCGACCACATCTATAATTCGGAGGCTACATGGACATTTAGGAATAATACCCTTCTTTGAATCGTGCCATAATGCTGATTGAACCATTGTTCCTCCTTTAACTCGTGCATTGCTCTAACTTTCAGTAAATGGCGCCTAAGAAGAAGGCAAGAACAAGCCAAGGAGCAAATGTTACCCCAGGGATGGCGGTTGAATCTATAATCGATGATGTGGGCGAACACTCGAGGGGTGAGGATATTCCCCCAGTTACTATACTGCCTGGTTCTACTATTCCTGCTCAGGCTGCACCAGTTCCTACACCTGATGAGGGTACAATAAATCTTCCAACCAATATTCCGGATCCACCTCTGGCCCCAGCTTTCGGTCCCGGTGTTTTTGATGAGGATCTTAGGGGAGCCATACAGATGTTGGCTCAGATAGTGGCTTCCAGGTCTAGAGGTCGAATGTTGCCCCCACTTCTTCTAGTCAACAAGGGGACTCTATTGGTTCCAGGGTTAACAGGTTTTTTTAGTTAGATCCTCCAGTGATCACGGGTAATGATCCCGAGGAGGACCCCCGGGACTTCATCGATGAAATGCACAAGACCCTCAGAGTTATGCGTGCTACTAAGACAGAGGGAGTGGAGTTGTCCCCCTACCACCTGAAGGGGGTGGCCTATTCTTGGTTTGAGATGTGGGAGGACTCCCGTGAGGAGGGAAGCCCTCCGGCGAGGTGGAGTGAGTTTGCGGATGCTTTCATGGGTCATTTCTTGCTTTTCGAGACTAAGGCAGCCCATGCCGCAGAGTTTGAGAACCTAAAATAGGGTAGCAAGAGTTTGTGGGAGTACCATATGGAGTTCGCGTGCTTGTCGAAGAATGCTATTCACATGTTGCCCACTATGGAGGCTAGAGTGCGCCGGTTTGTGCAGGGCCTTAGCCCCTTGGTTATCAATGAGGCCGCTATAGCTGCTTTGAATTCTGACATGAACTATGGGAATATGGTAGTATTTACTCAAGCTACAAAGAACTGTAAGTTGAACAATATAATAGAGCGAGAGGGTAGCAGTAAGGCCCGGTCCACAGGCAACTTTGGGAATTCATTTGGCGGCAGTAGGTCAGCATTTTGGGGAGGGTCATTAGGGCCATCCCAGTCTTTTACTCAGTGTTTAACCAGTGCACTTCCATCACGGCCTAGTCAGCAACAATGGAGTCGTTTCAGGCCTAATCAGGGCAACAGTGGATCCCACCAGCAGGGCCGGTCTGGAGGGAGGTTCCAGCAGCTGCGAAGGCCCCCATGTCCTAGGTGTGGGAAGAGGCACCTAGGGATCTATTATATAGACTTACCCATATGCTACGGGTGCAGATTGAGGGGTCACATTCAAAGGGACTTCCGTTCGCCCCGCCAAAGTATGGGCAGGAGTTCAGCACAACCAACCATTTTACAGCTACTACGTCTACAGCACCTCCTCCAGCACGAGGCACTCCAGCACCCGTAGGGCGTGGTGCAGTTAGGGGTGGTGCACAGAGTTTAGGAGGACCCAACTGTTTCTATGCCATGAGTAGTTCCTAGAGTGCAGAGGCTTTTCCAGACGTTGTCACAGGTATATTGACTGTCCAATCTCATGATGTGTATGCTCTTATTGGTCACTATTCCTCTTAGTCCTATGTTACACCTTATGGTGCTATGGAATTTAGGGCAGATCTGGAATAGCTTCATGAGTCATTCTCTGTATCTATTCCGGTTGGCGAGTCTATTGTTGACGTACGAGTTTATAGGGGATGTGTTGTCACAGTGCCTGGTTGGGACACCATGGCTGATCTCATTGAATTGGGGATGGTTGATTTTGATATAATAATGGGAATGGATTGGCTTTATTCATGTTTTTCCAAGCTCGATTATCGAACTAGAACTATGAGTTGTGAATTTCCAAATGAGCGAGTTGTTGAATGGAAGGGGGATAATGTGGTGCCGAAGAGTAGGTTTATTTCTTACATTAAGGCCACGAAGATGATTAACAAGGGGTGTATTTACCATTTGGTTCGAGTTACAGACACCGATGTTGAGGCACCTACACTCGAGTCTATGCAGTTGTGAATGAATTTCTAGAGGTTTTTCTCGATGAGCTCCTTGGGATTCCACCAGACAGGGAGATTGATTTTGGGATTGATGTGATGCCAGGCACACAGCCTATATTTATTCCGCCTTACAGGATGGCACCAACATAATTGAAGGAGCTAAAGGAACAATTGAAGGATTTTTATTAGAGAAGAGCTTCATCCGACCGAGTGTGTCGCCTTGGGGCATACCAGTTCTATTTGTAAGAAAGAAGGATTGGTCGCTAAGAATGTGTATTGACTACCGGCAGGTCAACAAAGTCACAATCAAAAACATGTACCCATTACCAAGAATAGATTATTTGTTTGATCAGTTACAGTGTGCTAAGTACTTCTCCAAATATGATTTAAGATCCGGGTTTCACGAATTGAAGATCAGAGAACATGATATTCCGAAAACACCTTCCAGAACGCAATATGGGCACTATGAATTTCTGGTAATGTCTTTTGGGATAACTAATGCTCATGTAGCTTTTATAGATCTTATGATTGAGTCTTCAAGCCTTTTATTAACTCCTTTGTGATAGTGTTCATTGACGATATCCTTGTATATTCACGAAGTCGAGAGGGCGACGCCGATCATCACATGGCAGCTCTACAGACTCTACATCAGTACCAGTTGTATGCGAAGCTTTCTAAATGTGAATTTTTTCTTGACTCTGTCACGTTCTTAGGTCATGTCATCCCAAGGGAAGAAATTAAGGTAGATCCTTAGATGATTGCAGCTGTGAAGAATTGGCCTAGACCTACTACTCTAATAGTGATTCGTAGTTTCTTGGGCTTAGCTGGATATTACAGGATGTTTGTGGAGGGGTTCTCTATCTCGCCTCTCCATTGACTAATTTGACGCAGAAGGAGGTTAAGTTCCAATGGTCAGAGGCTTGTGAAAGGAGCTTCTAGGAGCTGAAATAAAGATTGACTACGACGCTGGTGTTAACCCTACCAGAGGGTACAGATGGGTTTATGGTATATTGTGATACTTCAAGAATTTGGCTTGGGTGTGTATTGATGCAACATGGAAAGGTAATAGCTTATGCTTCTAGGTAACTCATGAGTGATGAAAAGAACTATCCAACACATGACTTAGAACTTGCGGTGGTAGTATTTGCATTGAAAATTTGACATCATTATTTATATAGGGTCCATGTGGATATATTCACGTACCATAAGAGTCTTCAATACATTTTCAAATAGAAAGAATTGAATTTGTGGCAGAGAAGATGGCTGGAGTTACTCAAAGATTACCACCTCGATATTCTATATCACCCGGGAAAAGTCAATGTTGTGGCAGATACTCTTAACCCGAAATCTATGGGTAGTTTGGCTCACATGGAGACACGTCAAAGGTCATTGGCCAAGGAGGTTCATTGATTGAAGATTTGGGACTTCGTTTTGTGGACTCTAGTGAAGGATGGGTAATTGTGCAAAATAGGGTTGAATCATCGCTTGTTGTGGAAGTCAAGAGAAACAATATGACGATCCATTATTGGTACAATTGAAGGAGGGGATGCATAAATAGAAGACTATGGCTTTTTCTCTTGGCCTCAAAACAGCCCCAACCGCTACGTCACTTGCATCACACATTAGTTCAAAAGGCAAACTCCGATATGGAGCGGTAATGATAGGAGTAGTTGTCAACTTGAGCTTCAATAGTTCAAAAGACCTCATACAATCATCATTGAAATGGAACTTGGCATCCTTCTAAAGGAGCTTGCATAATAGGTACACCACTTTAGAGAAATCTTGGCAAAGCGCCGGTAGAAACCCACTTGGCCTAGGAAATTCCGCACACCTTCACCGAAGTTTGGGGTGGAAGCTTGGAAATTACCTCAAGCTTCTCGTTGTCAACTTCAATTCCATTACTTGAGATTTTATGGCCAAGTACAATGCATTCCTCAACCATGAAATGGAATTTCTCCCAATTGAGCACCAAATTAGTCTCATCACATTTAGCCAACACTTTGTCCAAATTTGCAAGACAATCATCAAAAGAATCCCCAGCCACCAAGAAGTCATCAATGAAGTCTTTATGGTAGTCCTCCACCATATCCGTGAAAATAGTCATCATACATCGTTAAAAAGTCACCGGTGCATTCCAGAAACCAAAAGGCATCCTCTTGAAAGCAAAAGTACCATAGGGACATGTAGCGATTGTATTCTCTTGATCTTCCGAAGCAATGAGAATTTGGTTGTAGCCCGAGTACCCATAAAGAAAATAATAGAAAGCTCGGTTGTCCAATCTATCTAGCCTTTGGTCTAAGAAAGGAAGTGGAAAGTGATCCTTCCTTTTATCTTTTTTAAGCTTACGATAATCCATACAAACCCTCCAACCGACCACCGTTCTTGTAGGAATCAACTCATTATTATCATTCATAACAACCTTCGTGTCACCCTTCTTTGGGACACATTGAATCGGAGAGGTCCATGAACTATCTGAGATGGGGTAGACAACCCCGGCATCCAACCACTTGATAATCACTTTCTTGAAAACTTCTTGCATAGCCTCATTGAGTCTTCTTTGATGTTCAATGGACGGTTTAGAACCATCCTACAACTTTATCTTATGCGTGCAAAAGTCATGGCTTATCCCTCGAATATCCGCCAAAGTCCACCCAATAGCCTTCTTTATCTTTTGCAACACCGCCAATGTGGAAGCAACCTACACGTTAGTCAAACAAGAGGAAAGAATAACCGGTAGTGCATAATTGTACGGGCCCATTCCTTGCAAAGAATTCACACATTGCATGAAACCATCCATTTCGTCGTCATCAAATTTGAGCAAAATGGCTTCCAACATATCACAAACATTTATTGTACCAGTCCTATCATCAACAATAATATCGGTCACCAAATCCACAAAAGAACACACCTCATTGCTATTTGGTTGCCGCATAGACTTACACACATGGAATAATACTTGCTCATCACCAACCCTGTCACGCCCCGAACCTGGGCCTTGATGTAACATGACACCCGGTGTCTGACTACATGTGACCGAGCGAATAAACTGTTGGCTGAATCAACTTGTGATATTATAATATAATGAATGCGGAAGAAAAACTAACACATGTTGATATACTGAAAGTCTGAATGATATAAATCAAAAAGCGGAAACATTAATATGATTCTGAAACATATCTGTAAGAAACATTGGTTAAAGACAGTAATAAATCCTCTAATGAAGCACTAAAAACACTGACTGTCTATAAATACTGAAAGATTGTAAAGTAATGGTAATGCCCCGAAAGAACTAGGGCTCACCAAATAGCTGGTACTAGGATCCAAGCACTCTGAATCGTCAAACTGTAAATTATTTTCTACATCGTGAGATGCAGGCCCTGGGCTAAAGGGACGTCAGTACATTTGAATTACACTGGTATGTAAAGCATTTGAAAGAAAGAACTGTAAATACTGAAACTAAAAGTGATCTGATAATTGAGAATGATAACTGAAAATAGAAATAATAATTGCTGAAACGGAAACTGAATGATAACTGAAATGATAACTGATAACAGATAACTGAACAAAGGAAGTAAGGATATGAATACTCCCTCTTCTGAATGATGAACCACCGGTTTATCTGAATAAACTACGGCCTCGGGCCCAATATATATATGAAGAAGCTACGGCCTCAGGCTCAAGAATACGTGTACATAACTATGACCTCATGGCAAAAACTCCATATAGCATAAACTACAGCCTCGGGCCCAAACATGCATAAAGCATAAGCTACGGCCTCACGCCTAAACATACATAAAGCATAAACTACAACCTCAGGCCCAAATACAATTGTTCAACATTCAGGAATCTAAATTTAGGAACTGAGAATCTTACTGCAATATGTGATGCTGAAATACTGAATCATACTGAGTCACATGATACTGGAATGCTGAATAGGACTAGATTGAGAAATGTATTCATGAATTGATTATGAAAACTGAAACTTCAACTGTTTATGACATGCTGACTAATCTAGACTGAGACTAATGGGCATCAAACCCAAGTCTATATTGATTACGCACTGAGCTCACAACGTTCAGAATGAAAGTCATGAACGAGTTATGAAGCTAGAGAGTAGAAGTTCTGCAACTATTCAAGGAACTAGGCTTAACTATATTTCTAAGTCAATTAGTAACGTCGTAAAAGAAACATANATTAACTATATTTCTAAGGCAATTAGTAACGTCGTAAAAGAAACAAAGTGTAGGGAGAATTATTAACATTCCCAAACATAGAGAGTTAGCCTCATATACCTTAACTTCCAGCCTTTGAGCATAATACAACATTTTCCAACCCTTTCTACTTTAATCTATAGCAATACAAGTCAAAAGGATTCTATATTAGCAATAATACTCATGTTTTGGTCACTTAGGCATTTTGTCAAACACCTTATGGGCGTAAAGCCTCATAGCCCTCATTAATGGTGTTTTAAAACCCAACAACCCATTGTCTTGCTCCTATATAAATTCTAAAATCTCAAATTGCTTATAATCAATATCATTCTTCATCATCCATAAGATAAACAACACCCTTAAATCTAATAATCAACAATCTACCACTTAAACCTATAACCGGTCATGATTTTCTATAAAACCCATAAAATCATATCTCATGAACTTAGAGATCATTTATACAATGATGTAATCAATTAGAGGGTGAAGATATTACCTTTTAACGTTCAATCCTCTTGAATTCGAGTTCTAGGATTTCTTTTCTCAACCATGATGCCCCAATCAAATATTTAATAATTTGAAGTGTTTACCCATGTTAATAAGGTGTTGGAGAATTGTAATTAACTTAGAATCATCATTATAACTTAACTTGGACGATGGAGGGACCATGGATGAAGTTAGGTTCTTGAGAGCTCCCCTTTCTAGAGCAAGTGTTTGAGGTTTGGGGTGTGGGGGACGAAGTAGGGACAATAAAACGTCTTCCCGGGTGCATCCGCACATAGCTAAAGAACCATCCGCACACCTTAATGCACAGCAAGGGCAATAGCACTGCCACAAGTGCGTGACCACGCATGGAAACAGCTAGCCGCACACCTGGGCGCGCATACTATGCATTGTCTAGTAAAATGCACATAACATTTTCCACAGAGATCCGTTAGGGATACATAATATATCATTAGAAAGGTATGTCAAAGGTATACAACTATCATGTTTTGAGGTTTCTCCAATTCCTAACGGATGTAGAAAGATAAGGCTGAAAGACAGACCTTCCATAAACTTAGTCGATTTTATCGAATCTTATGCACCTCACTCACCGTCTTGATTCCAAAACAATTATTTCCACCCATAATCATACCTATAGGATTTCACATGTCTAAAATATCAAATTAATATGCATCTAACACATCCACACCTAATCCAAATTTACAGAGTGTTACAAACCCGAAATGTGAGTTCTTTGGCTTCCACATCACAAAAAGCCATACCCGTAGCAAGGAAATGTCTCCCAAGAATAATAGGAACTTCATAATAAACTTAAAAATCTAGAATAACAAAGTCTTCCAGAAGAATGAACTCATCAACCTGGACCATAACATCTTCAATCACACCTAACGGCCTCTTCATGGTACGATCGACCATTTGCAACCTCGTAGATGTGGGTCTTGGTTTCCAAACTCCCAATGTTTTAAAAACCCAATAGGGAATCAAATTGATAGTCACCCTAATATCACAAAGAGCTTTATCAAACATGGCACTCCTAATTGTACAAGGAATCGTGAAAGCACCGGGATCCTCCAACTTAGGAGCCAGGGAATGAACAATTGCACTCACATGATGAGTGACCTCGATAGTTTCAAAACTCATTGACCGCTTAATAGTCACGAGATCTTTCATAAACTTTGCATAATCGGACATTTGTTCCAAAGCTTATACCAATGGCGCATTAATTGAAAGACTGGTTTTGAATGAACTTCTTGAATTGATTCTCACCATTTTTCTTGGCAAGTCTTTGAGGGTAGGGAGGTGGAGGCTTATGCAATGGTGCCCTTTCCTTTTGGACTACCGGCTCCGGTATGTCTATGATGTGCTCCCTAGATGGGTTCACTTCCTCTTGAGTCTCTTCAACACTATCATCAATATCAATATGAACCTCATCATTTGCTTGAACAACACTGTTTGGGATGTCCTCATCTTGTACCACTTGGTCATCATCTACAAGTCACCTNTAACGGCCTCTTCATGGTACGATCGACCATTTGCAACCTCGTAGATGTGGGTCTTGGTTTCCAAACTCCCAATGTTTTAAAAACCCAATAGGGAATCAAATTGATAGTCACCCTAATATCACAAAGAGCTTTATCAAACATGGCACTCCTAATTGTACAAGGAATCGTGAAAGCACCGGGATCCTCCAACTTAGGAGC
>AWOL01S0018113.1:0-16315 GCA_000715115.1 Nicotiana otophora
GTGGTACAACAACTTAAAGTAGCAGCTTACACAGCAGCTTACAAGCAGCTTACACAGCAGCTTACAAGCAGCTTACACATCAGATTGCAGTAGTAGCTTACACAGCAGCTTGCAGTAGCAGCTTACACAACAGCTTCCTTTCTTCTATAAATAGAGGAGAATTCAGTTCATTATGTACAGAAGTTTGAAGTTTGAATAATATATCAGTTTCTCTCTATACTTGTCTTTACTTTACTGTCTTTATTTTATAACANAGCTTACACATCAGATTGCAGTAGTAGCTTACACAGCAGCTTGCAGTAGCAGCTTACACAACAGCTTCCTTTCTTCTATAAATAGAGGAGAATTCAGTTCATTATGTACATAGGTTTGAAGTTTGAATAATATATCAGTTTCTCTCTATACTTGTCTTTACTTTATAGCTTTTATTTTATAACAGTACTCACCTATTTTGTATATTATTGTACTTAGTCAGTTCACTTTAAGTTATCAAGTATCTAAAAATAAATTTTTATTTTGATTTTTTATTTTTTACATATCAAATAAAAAATAATTTATTTTTTCTGTTTTGTTATTTAGCATTAATTACTTATTCCAAACCATTTTTCAAGACTATATATCAATTAATGTGATTATCATGATAAATTATGTACTTTATTTATTATTATTTCTTAAGGGGCGTGAAAATTCCAAAGTAGACAACTAAACGTGAACGGAAAGAGTACTTCCTCCGTCTCAATTTAAGCAGCAGTGATTGACTCAGTATGGAGTATAAGAAAGAAAATAGGACTTTTAAAATTTGTAGTCTAAAATAAATTATTAATTTTTGTGTGACTGTAAATTGTTAATTAAGGATAATATAAAAAATTTAAAATTAAATTGTTTCTATATTCAGAAGTCTAACATTATTTTTGGGACTTACGAAAAACCATATGACACATAATTTGGGCAGCGACAGTAAATTTTTTGTCACTTTTTCTTGTGTTTGCATAGGCATTTTGAACCGGCTGTGCCACGTGATGAAACTAGGTGTTATTTCCCTTTAAAACTGATCAAGAATGTGATAGTCTCACTGTTTGCACCTGAATTTAAGTAAATACAAATATGCTGGGGTTGTCTAGTTACGATGGAGATCTGTGTTGTTGAATTTACTTCCTTTGTTCAATGCATTAAGAACTAAGATTCATTGGATTTAATTTGCCATGCTTGACATTCGATCCTCGTAATCGTTTGAGTCGATTACATGCATTATTTGATTTGATGGTGTAAAGTTAAATTGACGGGTACAACATAATCCTTTTTCAAGTTTATGTTGATAGCAGTAAGGAGTTGTTTGGTTTGAAGATAAATTATGTTGGAATTAGTTATATTAAGATTAGTTATGTTGTGATTAGTTATTCTGATATTATTTCTTAGTTTGGTATGTTATATTAATCAGGGATTGTCAATTTTACTGTTTTATCCTGTGATAATTTATTCTGGGATTACTATTTCACTCTCTGGCAGATATGAGTTATCTCGATATTATTTTTAATCCTGAAATTTTTTAGCCCAGGACTAATAAATTACAAATAAGGGATAAGACGATACTAAATTTTATCCCAAGATTATTTTTATTTTCATCATACCAAACGATCCCTAAGAGTACAATTTTATTTAAAAGTATCAGAATAAATTTGAATTGACAACATATAATTCTTCATTTAACAATGATACAAAGGCAGAGCTAGAGTGTTCGACCGAATCAAGTAACTTTGGTTCGAACTCTGTATTTATTTTAAAAAATTTATTGAATATGTATAAATTATTGCTACTTTAGAATTCAGTAATTTAAAATAATTAGAATTCTAAACCCATAAGTTTAAAATCCTGGTTCCGCCACTGCAATGACATATATATAACTCTTGGAAATAAGTAGTGCAGTAATATTTTATAACCAAAATTATGAGCATATATAATTTAGAATCATAGCATATTATTATTACTACAACAATAGAATCAGAAAGTAGGCTCTTATAGGACCTTGAATTTCTTAGAAGAAGATAAAAATCCCAGTTTGGAATTATTGAGGCTGCAGCGTGCAAGTATTATGTTTGCCTGCCCTGCCGTTTTTAACTGCCACTACCAAACCAAATATTAGTACATGAATATGGTTCAGCCACATCATCAGTAAAACCATACAAAGTATACAAAAAAGGTTCACTCCACGTGGCTTTTCTACCTCCTACAGGAAATACACGTAACGTGTTTGCTTTTGATTTTATAATAAAGCTGTTTTTTTCTTTCTTAAAGATCAAGTTAACTAATACTTCCACTCCAATTCGTTTGAATATAGGTGATTGAGATTTGAGCATAATATTTAAGCAAAAAATAAAAGTATTTAAATTTTATGACCTTTAATATGCGTTTACAAGTTCATATATATAAAAAATTTTACACTTGTTATTTTAAGTATGTCATAGTATTTATGTAGTTATAAGAATTTATTAAGAATTAAGTGAGAAACTTAAGTTAAATTATTTTTACAATTTTCAAAAAGATCATCTTTTAGAGTATACTGAAAAGGAGATAGAGTCAAATGAATTGGAACGACGAAAGTATACGGTTTACTTTACTTCATAAAGAAATATGATCCAACTATTCCCTTCGTTCTATATTTTATAAGATAAGTTTTTAAGTAATTCGTTTTAAAAAGTAATATAATTTTTATATTTGAAAAACATTTAATTTAATTTGTTTTATTTTACAACAACAACAACAACAACAACAACAAAAAACCTAGTGTAATCCCACAAGTGGGGTGTGAGAAGGGTAATGTATACGTAGACCTTACCCCTACATTGTGAAGGTAGAGAGACTGTTTCCGACAGACTGTAATGACTCGGCCGGTGTAACGACCCGACCTGTCGTTTTGAGCATTTACGCTCCTTTAAACTATTTGAAGTCTTGAATAACTTCCTGCGAGGTATTATGACTTGTATGAATTGTCGGTTTTGGTTTTAAGGTATTTTGGAGTTAGCTTAGAAGAATGAATTTCATGGTGAAAGCTTAAGTTGAAATAGTTGACCGGATGTTGACTTATGTGTAAACGACCCGAAATAGAGTTTTGATGATTCCAATAGCTCCGTATGATGATTTTGGACTTAGGAGCGTGTCTAGATAATTATTTGGAGGTCCGCAGTGGAATAGGCTTGAAATGTCGAAAGTTGAATTCTTGGGAAGTTTGACCGGGGGGTTGACTTTTTGATATCATAGTCGGAATCTGATTCTGGAAATTTGAATATTGTCATTATGTAATTTATAACTTGTGTGCAAATGTGAAGTCATTCCGGATTGATTTGATGTGTTTCGACACAAGATATAGAATATGAAAGTTCAAAGTTCATAGATTTTGATTTGAGGTGCGATTCGACGTTTTGATGTTATTTGATGTGATTTGAGGCCTCGAGTAGGTCCGTGGTATGTTATGGAACGTGTTGGTATATTTGGTTGAGGTCCCGAGGGGCTTGGGTGTATTTTTGGATCATTGGTTGAGAGATTAATAAAGTTAAGAAATTTGAGAGTTTGGCCATGGTTAATATCGGGTCAAGACGACTTCTTTTCAGTGTTTTGAGTGAGCGAGCAGGTCCGTAGCGTGTTTTATAATTGCAATTCATATATTGTTTGTGTCCGGGAGGTTCCGGATGAGTTTCGGGGTGAGTTTTGAGCGAGTCTGAGTATTTCGTCACTCTAATATTGTTCTGGCACTTTTGGGGGTGCGGACCGCACATTTTTGGATGCTGAGGCGAAGGAGGGGCCTGGACCGCACATAAGAGTGCGGACCGCAGCAGAATTTCGCGGCCGCGCTTTGAATTCCGCGGACCGAACAATTCTGTCCGCGGCTGCGCTCCAGGGAGTTCTACAGATTCGCTGGTCCGACTTCGGAAGCCTATATCGTTTGATCTACAAGGAATTTTGAGATGATTCAAAGACAAATGTTGTAGGTCTCCGTGTCTAGTTTCCAGAAATATAAAGAAGTCTTCATTTGGACATCTATAGAGAAAGTTATGGCCAAAATACTAAAGCCTGACAGTGCAGCTATCAAAGATTTCGCGGACCGCAGCAGAATTTCGCGGCCGCGCTTGGAATTTCGCTGACCGCGAAGTGGGAGTTCAGAGGGTAAACTATATAAATGGGGTTTAGGGTATTATTTCACATTTTGGACCTAGGGAACTCGGTTTGTGGTGATTGTTTGAGGAGTTTTCAAAAAATTCATCGGGGTAAGTGATTCTAACTCGAATTTGGTCAATATACATGAATATATCAATGATTTCATCATCTAATTAGTCCTTTGACGTGGAAATTTGGGAAAACTTGTAGAAACTTCATAAAATAAATTTTTGGTATTTGAATGTCGATTCGAAGTCGGATTTGAGTGAAATTAGTATTGTTGAACTCGTAATTAGGGTTGTCAAATTTTGTAACTTTTGTCGGGTTCCGAGATGTGGGCCCCACGGGCGATTTTTGAGCTAAATTTTGGAGTTTTATGGAAAATTAGCATTTTTGTATTGAATTAATTCTAATAAATATTATTAACTGAAACGAATTAATTGTGATTAGTTTCGAGGCATTCAGAGGCCGATTTGCGAGACAAGGGCATAGCAGAGTAAAGAATTTCACACTGAGGTATGTAACACTTCTAAACTTAGTTCTGAGGGTATGAATCCCCGAATTTGGTATGATATAAATTGTTGAAGGTGACTCACACGATAGGTGATGGACATGTAGACGTGCACCACATAAATTGTGTCTTGAATAAATCCTGTGAAGTTGTAAAATTAAAGAATCATGTTATTATCTGAACATGTGGCACAGTTAGAGGAATTGAGCTGAGGCTTGTGATAAATATCGTGTTTTGGCTACGTGCCGATATTTTAGGACCCACGGGGTCGTGTTGTCGTTGAGTGAATTGTTCAAAAATATACATTTCACACTCAATAATAATTGTCCATTGTGAGAATATTTATGGGATTGAGCTGCGCAACGCAGCAGGCCATAATGGCTTTATACATCATTATTATATGGATCGGGGCTACCCGCCTGCAGCAGGCCTTATAGGCTTTACTATTATATGGATCGGGGCTGCCCGCCTGCAGCATGCCTTATAGGCTTTACTATTTTATGGATCGGGGATGTCCGCCTGCAGCAGGCCTTATTGGCTTTACTATTTTATGGATCGGGGCTGCCCACCTGCAGCATGCCTTATAGGTTTTGTTATTATACGGATCGAGACTGCCCGCCTGCAATAGGCCATATTGGCTATGTATTATGCTTGGGCTGAAAGAGCCCCTCCGGAGTCTGTACTTACCCCTAGTGAGCGTAGATGATCATCGATATTCGGGATGGACTTCCCAGGGCATGGACTTGCCTTACTTACTGCTTATATATATATATATTTGGGATGGATTTTCCCAGGGCATGGACTTGCCTTGCTTATTTTTATTGTAACGAGTTATCTGGACATGGATCTTGTCAGTATCATTTATATTTAGGGATAAATTATCCCAGGGCTGGATTGGCCTTATACTGTACTGGGTGACTGACTGTCAGTCGATGTGCATATATATATATATATACGGGTTGGAACACCCCTGGGCTGGATTGGCCATCAACAGTACCAAGTGACCTGATAATTTATGACCAGTATTTACATGAGGTCTTTCTACTGAGATGTCATATGCATCATATGATGCAATATTGATCTATTTCACTTGTATTGAGTTTAAATGTTGAACTTGAAAGCATGCCTATATTTTTGTACCATTATTTTTACTGGACTGTACCTGCGGAGCTCATCATTTGTTTCAACCCAGAGGTTAGTCTTGTTACTTATTGAGTTAGTTGCACTCATACTACACTCCACACCTCGTGTGCAGATCCAGGTGCTCCCGGATACGACTGCTAGAATTCGGAGTTACTTCTGTTGGAGAGTATCAAGGTAGCTGCTTGACGACCGCAGACTTGATCCCCTTCCTGTTTAGTTATTGTACTGTTCTATACTTTAGATAGTGATGTTTATCAGTCAGACTTTGTATTCAATTAGATGCTCATGTACTAAGTGACACCGGATTTTGGGAGTATTATATTTGAAATTGTGAGATTTCTTTCGCTAAATTTAATTATTTTGTTTTCAAATTTAACAGATATGGTGTTTTATTGAGATATTCGGCTTGCCTAGTATTGAGATAGGAGCCATCACGACAGGTGAGATTTTGGGTCGTGACAAGTTGGTATCAGAGCTTTAGGTGACATAGGTCTCACGAGTCATGAGCATGTATAGTAGAGTCTTGTGGATCGGTACGGAGACGTCTGTACTTATCTTCGAGAGGCTACCGAACCCTTAGGAAAATTTCACTTTCTTGTATTCTATCATGCAGAATTGATTCAGATTCAAACATAACTCTTTGAATTCCTTCCACGTATTCGTATGCGCATATGAGCGCTCGGTATCAGTTGTGCATCGCCGACTTGTGATTTTATGAACGAGGTTCAAGATGTGTATTCTGTGTTTTGGTGATGTGATGATCCAAAATGTCATCTTTAAATTTATTAAGTAATTCTGTATTCTAAGACCTCGAAAAGTACTATTTATCATTCCTCGACTTACGTGCGCAGTCCGTACAATTTTTCAGAAAAGTTTTTATGTAAAAAATAGAATAAAATGGGAAATAGAGCTTTAAAACTCAACTAAGTTGACTTTAGTCAATATTTTGAGCAAACGGACCCGGATCAGTATTTTGAAAATTTTGGTAGGTCCGTATCGTGATTTGGGACTTGGGTGTATGTCCGGAATCGAATTCCAAGTCCCTAGCCCGAGTTATGGAATTTTGATGAAAAATTAAAAGCTTGAAAGCTTAATGATTTTTAAGAAATTACTGATGTTGGATTTATTGACCTCGGGTCCATATTTTAGTTTTGGAGCCCGATATAGGTCCACTATAATATTTATGACATGTCTGCCAAATTTGGTGAGAATCGAAGTTGATTTGACGTGATTCGGACGTCCGGTTGTAAAAATATAAGTTTTAAAATTTTCTTGAAAACTTCCTTTGATTTGGTGTCTGATTCGTAGTTCTAGGTGTTATTTTGGTGATTCGATCGTGCGAGCAAGTTCGTATGATATTTTAGGACTTGGGTGCATGTTTGGTTTGGAGCCCCGAGGGCTCGGGTTGATTTCGGGTGGTTAGCGGACCATTTTTGGACTTGGGAAAAACTGCAGAAATCTCCTTCTGGTATCCTTCTTCGCGTTCGCGAGAGGTGGCTCGCATTCGCGAAGAAGAAACTGGAGGCAGGTGAAATTCACTCTTCGCGTTCGCGAAGAGGGGGACGCATTCGCGAAGGGAAGAGGGAAGTGTTCATCGCGAACGCGTGGAAGCGTTCGCGTAGAAGGCGAGGTATGGCCGGGCACCAAGCGTTAAAGCTTCGCGTTCGCGTAGGGTGTATGGCGTTCGCGAAGGCCAAATTTGGCAAGGCTTCGCGTTCGCGGAGAGCAATGTTTTGGCAGCACAAAAATGTGCTTCGCGAATGCGAGGCACGGATCGGGTTCGCGAAGGGTAAAAATTTCAGAAACAGAACTTAAGTTCTGGAAATGGGGTTTCAACCCATTTTCAATTCTTTCCCATTTTTGAGCTCGGGTAAGGCGATTTTTGGGCGATTTTCACGGGAAAACATTGGGGTAAGTGATCCTTATCCTATATTAATTATATTTCATGATTTCATACTCATTTATATCATGAATCCGTGAATTTAAGGAAGAAAAATCAGATTTTTATAAAAATTTTCAAAAACGAAAATTTAAGATTTGAAGGTCCATTTGATATCGGAATTGGACAAATTTGGTATGGTTGAACTCGTATAGGAATGAGTGTTTGGATTTCGTGAGTTTTTCCGGGATTTGAGACATGGGTCCCACTGCCGAATATTTTAATAAATATTTGATTTTTATCCGAAAAATTTATAAATTTATATGGAATTAATTCCTATGATTCGTATTGAAAATATCGAATTGTTTGTGAATAGTTTTGAAGCTTTCAGAGGCAAATGTAAAAGAAAAAGCTGTGGTTGAATAATTGATTGGAATTCGCAAAGCGAGGTAAGTGTCGGGGTTAACATTGACTTGAGGGAATAGAACCCTTAAATTGTTTGTTATGTGAATTGCATGTAAACCACGTATAGGCGAGGTGACGAGTGTCTATACGTCGTCAAATTAATTGTTTTCCTGCTTACTTGAAAAATCACAAATTATTTTTAATCATAAATTAATTATTATAATAATTGTTTCTCTCTTATTCTTTGCAAATATAAATTATTGAATTCCTGCATTAATTGTTACATGCTATTTGAATTATGTGCCTTAATTATTATTTGACATTTAGCATAATAAATATTAAATTGCCTATTTGCTCCCCGATTTCCATAATAATTTTCTATTTGTCATTTTTTGCTTCATAATTAAACCATAATTATTGTATGCTTGTTGTCTTGTAATTTTAAATTAATTGGAAAAATTTCTTCTATAAGAATTGGTAAATAAAAATGTTGGAGGAGCGGGTTGCACGCCGCAACAGACTTATGAAAAGTTAATATTGGAGGATCGGGTTGCACGCCGCAACAGACTTATTAAAAGTCTATATTGGAGGNTGAGTGTTTGGATTTCGTGAGTTTTTCCGGGATTTGAGACATGGGTCCCACTGCCGAATATTTTAATAAATATTTGATTTTTATCCGAAAAATTTATAAATTTATATGGAATTAATTCCTATGATTCGTATTGAAAATATCGAATTGTTTGTGAATAGTTTTGAAGCTTTCAGAGGCAAATGTAAAAGAAAAAGCTGTGGTTGAATAATTGATTGGAATTCGCAAAGCGAGGTAAGTGTCGGGGTTAACATTGACTTGAGGGAATAGAACCCTTAAATTGTTTGTTATGTGAATTGCATGTAAACCACGTATAGGCGAGGTGACGAGTGTCTATACGTCGTCAAATTAATTGTTTNTTAAAAGTCAATATTGGAGGATCGGGTTGCACGCCGCAACAGACTTATTAAAAGTCAATATTGGAGGATCGGGTTGCACGCCGCAACAGACTTATTAAAAGTCAATATTGGAGGATCGGGTTGCACGCCGCAACAGACTTATTAAAAGTCAATATTGGAGGATCGGGTTGCACGCCGCAACAGACTTATTAAAAGTCAATATTGGAGGATCGGGTTGCACGCCGCAACAGACTTATTAAAAGTCAATATTGGAGGATCGGGTTGCACGCCGCAACAGACTTATTAAAAGTCAATATTGGAGGATCGGGTTGCACGCCGCAACAGACTTATTAAAAGTCAATATTGGAGGATCGGGTTGCACGCCGCAACAGACTTATTAAAAGTCAATATTGGAGGATCGGGTTGCACGCCGCAACAGACTTATTAAAAGTCAATATTGGAGGATCGGGTTGCACGCCGCAACAGACTTATTAAAAGTCAATATTGGAGGATCGGGTTGCACGCCGCAACAGACTTATTAAAAGTCAATATTGGAGGATCGGGTTGCACGCCGCAACAGACTTATTAAAAGTCAATATTGGAGGATCGGGTTGCACGCCGCAACAGACTTATTAAAAGTCAATATTGGAGGATCGGGTTGCACGCCGCAACAGACTTATTAAAAGTCAATATTGGAGGATCGGGTTGCACGCCGCAACAGACTTATTAAAAGTCAATATTGGAGGATCGGGTTGCACGCCGCAACAGACTTATTAAAAGTCAATATTGGAGGATCGGGTTGCACGCCGCAACAGACTTATTAAAAGTCAATATTGGAGGATCGGGTTGCACGCCGCAACAGACTTATTAAAAGTCAATATTGGAGGATCGGGTTGCACGCCGCAACAGACTTGTTAAAAGTTAATATTGGAAGAATTGGTTGCACACTGCAACAGACTTATTAAAAGTTAATATTGGAGGATCGAGTTGCACGTCGCAACAGACTTATAAAAAGTTAATATTGGAGGATCGGGTTGCACGCCGCAACAGACTTATTAAAAAGTCTATATATACTTGATTGAAATAAATATATAACAGACTTGATTAAAATGAATATATTGGAGGAGCGGGTTGCACGCCGCAACAAAATCGAATGGGAATAGGTTGTGAGAGCGGGTTGCACACTGTAATAGAATTAAATGTGAATATATGGTAAGAGCGGGTTGCACGCTGCAGCATAATTGGTGGAAATGATAATTGGTTATGACTGCTGAGTTGACTTCAATTATTATAAATGAGTTACCTGAATTATTTCTATTATTGTTGTTGTTACTAATATTGCGTACATGTTATTGTGAGTGACCCGCCTTAGCCTCGTCATTACTTCGTCGATGTTAGGCTCAGCACTTACCAGTATATGGGGTCGATTGTACTGATACTACACTATGCACTTCTTGTGCAGATTTTGGAGTTGGTCCCAGCGGCGTACCGTAGACTTGCTCGGATTTCAGCTACCAGAGGAGACTTGAGGTATAACTGCATGGCGTCCGCAGTTCTGAAGTCCTCGTCTATTTTACTTTAGCTGTGTTTTTATTTTCAAATAGCTTTATTTTTATTCAGATCTTTATTTGTATTTATTCTAGAAGCTCGTGCACTTGTAACACCAATTCTGGGATGGTATTTAGACACCGTTGTTATTATGGATTATTTCAAAATTACTTTCGCATTTGCTTCGTTGTTGTTAATAAATTTAAAATTGTTTTAAAAATAGATAATGTTATTCTAACGTTGGCTTGCCTAGTAAGTGAAATGTTAGGCGCCATCACGGTCCGAAGGTGGAAATTTCGGGTCGTGACAGGTGATGGGCCAGTCTGGAGGACTTGAGGCCAGGTTTATACTGCAGCTTAGGGTCGGCAGCTTCAGTTATAATCTGTACATTTGGACTCATATGTCCGGTAATGTCCCTACGAGTGGAATTTGTGGCTCGATGAATGATGTAATGGCTTTGTGATGAGAATGATGTAACTGCGGGATGTGTTAAGATGATCTGAATGTGATGAAAAGTGTTTCCTTGAAATTTAAAGGAAGGCCATTGGGTGCTTTATTTTTGTTTTGATGTGACGTACAATCTCGAGTGTGAATGTTTTGAAAGATCTTTCACGTTGTTAAAGTTTGGGGAAAATTAAATTTTTATGTGTGATTAATGAGTTTGGACTCAGAAAGATTAAGTGATTTCATAGTAATTGTGGCTCTGAAAGGGTATAACAAGATGCCAATTTGAGACTAAGCAGGTGGGTTATCCCCTGCGCACTAATTTATGTAAGTGTCTTCCTTATGATATGAATAGAGAGTTTCTTTTTTGCCAGCGGGGTGCATGTGTTGAGACTTGAATTTGAATCTAGTTGAGAAAGTTGACTTGAGTGTTAAGAGAATGAATGTGAGATTAGCGAATAATTGAGGTATTTTATGGTTGGTGTGTATTGAGATTGAGAAGAATTTGTTTTGAACTGACTGCGGTATTAAGGCAGTAATAAAGTATGGGTATTGTGAGTTATCAAATATTTTAATCTATGAATTTGAGCCAAGTGGGGGAGTTTGCTATTGACAATTCAATTTCATGGATATATGTTAAATTTTAGTTTTTGTTTGAGGCATACTTGTGGGTTGGTTACGACTTGCAGAGGTTGAGATCGGGGATGACTTGAGTAAGAAAATTTCTTGAATGCGGGTTATATTGCACTTTATCAGATGATTAATTGTTATTTTGAAGGATGTAGTGCACACGAAGTATGAATTCGATTGGTCGTGTTAAGGCAGGGTTACTTATTAGAGTGTTGATCGTGCTAAAGGAGCAAATATCTTTCGGCCCGTTTGGGGGGGAGTAAATTAGATTTGAGTAGAGTGGATGACTCTTGAGAGAGGTTTCTAACTAATAGGGTATGTAATTTGCCGGTGACTCAGAGTTTATAATGAGATTCTCATGCCTTTCACATCATAGATGTGATGTGTTGTGCCGGGTTTAGATTTACATGTACAAGGTGGCAGTTCATTCTTGAAAGGAAGATCACGAATTTTGGAAAGAATGGTCAGTTTTAGATATTTAGATGAATATTATAACTGCTCGATAATCTCTGAGAAGGGTGCGCATTGCAAAAGGCGCATTGTGTTTTGACTTACGGATGTTCATTGGTATTGCAGTACTCACCTGGTTGATAGACTGCTGATATTCAAATTATTGCTTTGTGGCACGGAAGAATTATGAAAGTATTCCTTATGGAAAGATTGTGAATGAAAGATGTGTTAGTCATTCTAGTGCTGGAGTTGGGATCAGTTACAGTGATTCATGTGTTTGATGAATTTGGAGACTGGGAGTTCTCAGAAGTATATTGTTTCGGGTTGCGGCCTGTTTGAGGTGAGTATTTTATTTTAACTCAGTGGAGGCACTAGTTGCACTAATTATTTGTGATGGCTACGCGCTATAAGTGTGCGTATATGTGAGGTTTGAACCAATGTGCGGGCATCGGGGCAAGTATTCATACTCGAAAGAATGCTTAGGCTATGATATGCCTAGAGTTGACTGTTAAGCATAAAGTTATAACATTTCTCGTGTTCGTACCTCTATTGAGAACTACTTGGGCTACATTTGAGGTTACAAAGAGGCTAATTCCCCTGAATAAACGGGGTAGTTACTATTTCTGTGTTAACTTGCCGATTTGAAGTGTGATAGCAGACTTTGCACATGCTTACGCTATGGCGTGTTATTTATACCAGTCCAGGAGAGTGACAATCTTATTTCATTATCATATACATGTGTACTTGTTTAATTGCTCCTGTATGATATGCTGGACTGGAGGCCTATGACCATGCCGGGCGATTTATGTTATTGGCACGTCAATTGTCCGTGCGGATCCATATACTGATATTATTGGCACGTGAGTTGTCCGTGCGGATCCATATACTGATATTATTGGCACGTGAGTTATCCGTGTGGGTCCAGATATTGATACTATAGCACGTGACTTGCCCGTGCGACTGATGATAATGTGAGCTCTAGAAGAGCTGGTTACTCTTATTAAGTTTGTGTGTCTTAGTTATACTATATTTAATGAGCTTATAGTATTGAAGTTGTGGTGGTGCTTGTTGAACTTGCAATACGGTTCTCTACTTTGAGACATCTTCCATTTTGGGTACAAGTTGCGCAGTTGTGGCTTGAGTTGTATTGGTGTGGCATGTCAGTGGGATAGTTGTGTTTAATAATGTATGGTCATTGGACCTAGAATGGGTACTATCAGGTTTGATTACAGTATATTCGGAAGGATAATATCGAAAGTCGGCTTAGAAAGTGATTATGGTTCGGGTTGGGGCGAGAGAGCTCTATGACTTGTTGATCTAATAATTGATTATGAGATTCCATGTGTTTCTTTAAATATCAGCAGTGTTTGGAATGAGGCTTAGCTTGATATGGAGTTTAATACTATTACTGGGTTAGTTTGGAGTAGTTACTGTGATCGAAAATGGTGTTGCGAGCATGCGAGTTGTGTAGTATGTTACGTGATTATATCTTGGGTTATGGTTATGGCTTGGTACAGCGTGTTCAAACTCATACAACATGTTGATGTGAAATTCAGGTCTTGAAAAGAAATTCTGAATGTTGAAAATTAAAGTACAAAGTTTCTGGGCTAAGGTTAAATTAATGATTTTCAGTTATGTTATGTTGTCAAGCCTATACAATTTATATAAAATATGGTGATGTGAGATCACCCCGGATATGTGTGTGGTAGATGGAATAGTGATATGATGGCTTGGAAACAACTCTTGGCACGTTCGAGGACGAACGTATGTTTAAGCGGGGGAGATTGTAATGATCCGACCGGTCATTTTGAGCATTTACGCTCCTTTAAACTATTTGAAGTCTTGAATAACTTCCTACGAGGTATTATGACTTGTGTGAATTGTCGGTTTTGATTTTAAGGTATTTCGGAGTTAGCTTAGAAGAATAAATTTCATGGTAAAAGCTTAAGTTGAAATAGTTGACCATATGTTGACTTATCTGTAAACGACCCCAAAATAGAGTTTTGATGATTCTAATAGCTCCGTATGATGATTTTGGACTTAGGAGCGTATCCGGATAATTATTTGGATGTCCGTAGTGGAATTAGGCTTGAAATGCCGAAAGTTGAATTCTTGGGAAGTTTGACAGGGGGTTGACTGTTTGATATCTTAATCGGAATCCAATTCTGGAAATTTGAATGGCTTCGTTATGTAATTTATGACTTGCGTGAAAAATGTGAAGTCATTTCGGATTGATTTGATGTGTTTCGGCACAAGATATATAATTTGAAAGTTCAAAGTTCATAGATTTTGATTTGAGGTGCGATTCGACGTTTTGATGTTATTTGATGTGATTTGAGGCCTCGAGTAGGTCCGTGTTATGTTATGGAACGTGTTGGTATATTTGGTTGAGGTCCCGAGGGGCTTGAGTTTATTTTTGGATCATTGGTTGAGAGATTAATAAGGTTAAGAAATTTGGGAGTTTGGCCATGGTCAATATCGGGTCAAGATGGCCTCTTTTCAGTGTTTGGAGTGCGCGAGCAGGTCCGTAGCGTGTTTTATGATTGAAATTCATATATGGTTTGTGTCAGATAGGTTCCGAATAAGTTTTGGGGTGAGTTTTGAGCGAGTTCGGGCATTTCGGCACTCTAATACTGTTCTGGCACTTTTAGGGGTGCGGACCGCAGCAGAATTTCGTGGCCGCGCTTGGAATTTTGCGGATCGCACAATTCTGTCCGCGGCCGCGCTCCAGGGAGTTCTGCAGATTCGCCGGTCCGACTTCGGAAGCCTATATCTTTTGATCTACAAGAAATTTTGAGATGATTTACAAATGAAAGTTGTATCTCATCGTGTCTAATTTCCATAAAGGTAAAGAAATCATCATTTGGATATCTGTAGAGAAAGTTATGGCCAAAATACTAAATCCTAGCAGTGCAGCCACCAAGAATTTTGCGGACCGCAGCAGAATTTCGCGGTCGCGCTTTGCGGACCGTGAAGTGGGAGTTCAGAGGGTGAACTATATAAACGGGGTTTAGGGTATTATTTCACATTTTGGACCTAGGGAGCTCGGTTTGTGGCGATTGTTCGTGGGTTTTTCAGGCAATTCATCGGGGTAAGTGATTCTAACTCAAATTTGGTTAATATACATGAATATATCAATGATTTCATCATCTGATTAGTACTTTGAGGTGGAAATTTGGGAAAAATTGTAGAAACTTCATAAAATGAAATTTTGGTATTTGAATGTCTATTCGAAGTTGGATTTGAGTGAAATTTGTATTGTTGAACTCGTAATTGAATGGGTTGTCGAATTTTGTAACTTTTGTCGTGTTCCAAGACGTGCGATTTTTGAGCTAACTTTCGGATTTTTATGGAATATCAGTATTTTCTTATGGAATTAATTCCAATGAATATTATTGGCCGAAACGAATTAATTGTGACAAGATTCGAGGCATTCGGAGGCCGATTTGCGAGGCAAGGGCATAGCAGAGTAAAGAATTTCACACTCTGAGGTAAGTAACACTTCTAAACTTGGTTCTGAGGGTATGAATCCCCAAATTTGGTATGATATAAATTATTGAAGGTGACTCACACGATAGGTGACGAACATGTAGACGTGCACCACATAAATTGTGTCTTGAATAAATCTTGTGAAGTTGTAAAATTAAAGAATCATGTTGTTATCTGAACATGTGGCACGTGTTAGAGGAATTGAGGTGAGGTTTGTGATAAATATCAGGTTATTATGCTAGGTGAATTGGAGCATTTCGAGAGTCACCGTGACTTTGGGTACTGCAGGCGTATCGAGGTTGATGAGGTCATGGGATCTATGCGTAAGATGAGTAGGGGCAGAGCGACCGGGCCAGACGAGATTCCGGTGAAATTTTGGAAGTGTGTGTGGAGAGCAGGTTTGGAGTGGTTGACTAGGTTGTTTAATGTTATTTTAAGGCGAAGAGGATGCCGGATGAGTGGAGGTGGAGTACGATGGTCCCATTGTATAAGAACAAAGGTGATATCCAGAGTTGTAACAATTATAGGGGTATCAAATTACTGAGTCATACCATGAAAGTGTGGGAGAGGGTGGTTGAAGCGAGGGTGAGGATGACGGTGTCTGTATCCGACAACCAGTTCGGGTTCATGCCGGGTCGTTCGACTACAGAAGCTATACACCTTGTTAGAAGGTTGGTGGAACTATACAGAGAGAGGAAGAAGGATCTGCACATGGTGTTTATTGACCTAGAGAAAGCGTA
>AWOL01S0018113.1:21640-41309 GCA_000715115.1 Nicotiana otophora
GGCCTTATACGGTACTGGGTGACTGACTGTCAGTCGATGTGCATATATATACGGGTTGGAACACCCCCGGGCTGGATTGGCCATAAACAGTACTAAGTGACCTGATAATTTATGACCAGTATTTACATGAGGTCTTTCTACTGAGATGTCATATGCCGCATATCATGCAGTATTGATCTATTTCACTTGTATTGAGTTTCAATGTTGAACTTGAAAGCATGCCTACATTTCTGTACCATTATTTTTACTGGACTGTACTTGTGGAGCTCATCATTTGTTTCAGCCCAGAGGTTAGTCTTGTTACTTATTGAGTTAGTTGTACTAATACTACACTCCACACCTCGTGTGCAGATCCAGGTGCTCCCGGATACGATTGCTAGAATTCAGAGTTATTTCTGTTGGAGAGTATCAAGGTAGCTGCTTGACGACCGCAGACTTGATCCCCTTCCTATTTAGTTATTGTACTGTTCTACACTTTAGACAGTGATGTTTATCAGTCAGACTTTGTATTCAATTAGAAGCTCATGTACTAAGTGACACCGGGTTTTGGGAGTGTTATATTTGAAATTATGAGATTTCTTTTGCTGAATTTAATTATTTTGTTTTCAAATTTAAAGGATATGGTGTTTTATTGATATTTTCGGCTTGCCTAGTATTGAGATTGGCTCCATCACGACAGGTGAGATTTTGGGTCGTGACAGCCGGTCGTTTTGAGTATTAAAACCTCGTTACCCCATTTACTGCTCACGTTATACTTTACAGCTGTGTTATAACTTACCGGGTTAGTTGGTTCTGGTCCGGAAGGATTTCAGAGTGAAATAAGACACTTAGTTTCATAATTGGAAACATAAGTTGGAAAAGTTGACCGGATGTTGACTTATGTGTAAACGACCTCGTATTTGAATTCTGATGAGTGATGATTCCAATAGTTCCGTATGGTGACTTTGGACTTAGGAGCGTGTCCAAACAATTATTTGGAGGACTGTAGTAGAATTTGGCTTGAAATAGCAAAATTTGAATTTTTGGAATGTTTGACCCAGGGGCTGACTTTTTGATATCGGGGTCGGAATCCGATTTCGGAAATTCGAATAGGTCCGTTATATTATTTATGACTTGTGTGCAAAATTTGAGGTCAATCGGACGTGATTTGATAGGTTCCGGCGTCTTTTGTAGAAATTGGAAGTTTTAAAGTTCATTAGGGTTGAATCTATTTGTGATTCGTATTTTTAGGGTTGTCTGATGTGATTTGAAAACTCGACTAAGTTCGTATGATATTTTAGGACTTGTTCGTAATTTCGTATATTTGGTTGAGGTCCCAGGAGCCTCGGGTGAGTTTCGGGTGGTTAACGGATCAAATTCGGACTTAGAAGAAAAGATGACGTTTCTGCCTTCTGGTGCAATCGCACCTGACGAATTTGGCTCGCAGAAGAGCGATGGGCATCACACGTGTGCAAGGTCTGCAAAAGCGGACAAAAATCTCGTAAAAGCGAGCTTGCAGAAGCGGAAGGAATTTCACAGGTGCGAACTCGCACCTGTGCGTGGAGGATCGCAAAAGCGACATTTGGCTTGGGAGAAGCGGAAGCGGGATTTTGACAGCAGACACGGTGCCGCAAAAGCTATTAAGTGCCCGCAGAAGTGAAAATCCTGGGCAGAATGTTAAAAACAGAGGAGTTCGAAATGTTTGTCATTCCTAACATTTCCAATACGGGTTGAGGCAATTTATGAGCGAGAAATCACGGAAAATCTTGAGGTAAGTCACTTGTGAACATTTCTACTCCATAATATTGAATTATCATCGAATAATCTGACTAGATTACATGTTTTTGAGGTGTAAATCGAGGATTTGAACCTAGGGATTTGATAATAAGATTTGAGGATTTGGAGTTGAGTTGAGGTCGGATTTTGGTAAAACTGGTATGGTTAGACTCATGGTTAAATAAGCTTTCGAATTTTGTAACTTTTGTCGGTTTCCGAGACGTGGTCCTCACGGGCGAGTTTTGAGCTAAATTTCAAATTTTATTGGAACATTAGTATTTACTTATGGAATTAATTTCAATAAATTTTATTGTCTGAATCGAATTATTTATGGCTAGATTCGAGGCGTTTGTAGGTGATAACTAGGGGTTTTAGCCTATTATTTTCTCTCTTTTGCTTAGGTTTTGGGTCAAACATACGTAAAGGTATTCCCGAAGACTAACTTAATGTGCTTGCTTGCAGGGTTTGGTCAAAATGAGGCAAAGAAGCTATAATCATCTCATGAAGGAGTCACACCTGCACAAATCCAAGGCTGAGTCTAGAGCGCTGAGAGCGGCAGAAAAGCGCGGTCGCGTAACGACCACCACTAAGGCGGCCACTATTACGCGGTCCGCGAAAGTAGATTCAGAGAAGCTGCTTTGAGTACTAAAATCACCGCTGACCGCATTGGAAAGGCGTTGCCGCGAAATCTTTGGCGCAGCCGCGAAGGGAATTCCGCTGAGAGCGCATCTTGAGGTTCAAAGACCTTGCAAGCCGGGCTTTACTGAAGAACACAATCCGCATTCAAATTACGCGGCCACGATGGAAGCACACGCGGACGCGGTTGAAATTACGTGGTCCTTGAAACTAAGCCCAATCCAAACCCAGTATTAAAGAAACACAGACCTCGCTCATTATTACACGACTGCGAAAGCTCGAGTGCGGGTGCGGTTAGAATTACGCGTCCGCGAATCCTCCGCAGGGGCAGTTTTGTCCGAAAAGTCCAGCCTAGTATAAATAGATCCTTTTATCAATTTTAGGTCAAGTTTTGTTGAGCAGAGTACGTGAACAACTGGTTTTTCCCTTTTTGGGGAAATTTTAGAGTAGATTTACTTTCAAACTTTAGATTTGCATCTTGTACTTTAATATTGTGGCTTATATTTCATCTTTATCTTTGATTTCTGTTGTTATTATGAGTAGCTACACCCCATAGCTAGGGTTGTGACCCAACCCTAGTGTGGGCACTTAATGGATCTTGATATTTAGGGCTTAATTATTTATGGGTTAGTGATATTTAGCCTAATTTATGCTAAAATTATAGAATTAGTGGTTGCAAATACTGATTCATGCCTTTATGACTTAGACTCTTCTTGAGAAAGAGGGACTAAGTCTAGGAAAATTAGGCTAACAAGGAATTGGGGTGAACTCAAGAGATGGATAGCCCCAATTAAAGGGTTAAACCTAGAGATAGTAATACCTGACTTGATCCAATTTCACTTGTATTGTATGAACACCCATTTGGGCTTGAGAAAGCCAAATCGGGCAAAGTCACTCAAACTACAGAGAGGTATAGAGTGAGCACTTATGTGTGATGGTTATATCACGACCCCAATCATAACAAGCTTTTCCTAGATTCTTGATACCCATTAGATACTCACCTAGGAGGAAATCACTTCCCTAGTGCCTTTTAACACTTGAAAACTTTCACTAAAAATATTGTACTTAGCTTACACTCAGCATACTATAGTATAAAATTAGAATAGAATCAATCGTAACAATGTTTGGTAGTGCAATTAGGAACAACACGCACATCTAGATTAGTTAGATACTCAACTCCAAACCAAATTAACTCCCTGTGGAAATCGTCTGCATCGACTATCCTCGCTACTCTATAGTGGTGTAGGTTTGGAAATCGATCACTTTTTGGCACCGTTACCGGGGAGTTAGACGGTGTTAGCTATCTATCTAACTATTTGTGTGTCTTGTTTTTCTTTCCTTCTATTTTTCTAACTTTTGTGTATCAATCGCTTTAGGTACCAAATGGCTCATAATGATGCTCTCGGACATGTTCTTCCGGGGGAGGAGGTAGATGACAATGGTGAGGATGAGGTTAATCTAGAACCTCAAGTCCAAAGAAGAGGCCTCCAAGCTAATGACAATATTCCAAACCCTCCCCCACCTCCTCCACGGGCAACACACCGGCTGCTACCCAATGAAGGTTATGTGAGTGCAATTGTCCCGCCCCGGATTCGGGCGGGCAATTTTCAAATTACAAATGTCATGCTGACCCTATTTGAGCAAAGGGGATTCTTCAATGGAGCTCCTCATCAGAATGCATACAAGCATCTAAAGGGTTTTGTAAACACATGTTGGGGGAGCAAGCAGACGAACGTGTCGGAGGACGCTCTGAGATTGAGACTTTTCCCATTTTCACTTAGAGGGAAAGCTTTGGACTGGCTCGAGAGGCTACCCAACCACTCTATACACACGTGGGATGAGTTGGCAGAAAAGTTTATAGCCAAATATTTCTCACCGGGTCATATGGCAGCATTGACGGATGAGATCTTAGCCTTTAAACAAGAACCTAGTGAACCCCTACATGAAATCTGGGATCGATACCGGATAATGGTCAAGGAATGCCCAAAAAATGATATGACTGAAGCAATGATTCAGCAGAAATTCTATAGGGGCATCAACACGACCAACCAGTGTGTGGTAAATCAGCTAGCTGGGGGAAATTGTATGAAACTGCCTTATGCCGATACTTGTGAAATACTTGATGAGATGGCTGACACATCCTCAGCTTGGCAGAGTCAGGCAAATGTTCCTCAAGGTGACCCTAATGTCATTCATCTTCACAAGGAACTTCATGATCACAGACAAGCCATAGCCAAGTTGACAACTACTATGAATCAGTTAGCAAAGGCCCAGCTTCAGCAAGTTCAAGGGACAAAGCAAGTAAATGCCATGGAAGGGGTAAATGTCATAGTCAACAAGAGGAGACAACGTGGTCAACAAGTGCAAAACAATCAAGATAAATATGAGCAAAGTGGTAGTGGTTACAATCAAGACGATTCTTATGATGATCAAAGTGAGGAAGTGTTATATGCCAATAACTACCAAGGTCAACAGAGTAATGCTGCAACTCAACAATGGAGACCACAAGGGAACAATCAAAATTGGGGCAACCAAGGCCAAGGGAATTAGAGCAATGGCAACAACAACAACTCGAACAATTTGGGGAACAACAATCAAAATTGGGGGAGCAACAATAACAATTGGGGCGGCAATGGAAACCAAGGGGGTTGGAATAATAATAATCAAGGCAACCGGGGGCCGGGCTTTCAAAGACCCCCGATGTATCAACAACCCAACAATCCTCCTCTATATTCGTCTCAAGGGCAAAGTTCCTCAAACAATGATATGGGGCGGATAGAGAGTATGTTCAAACAAATGATGGAAAGGAATGCTGACTCTGATGCTCAAATAGCCTCCCATACTACCTCTATTCACAACTTGGTAGTACAAATGGGCCAAATTTCTCAAGCATTGAATACTCCCCCTAAGGGGGCACTACCAAGTGATTCAGTAGAAAACCTGAAGGGTGGAAATAATACAAGCCATTCTATGGTGGTGACAACAAGAAGCAGTAGAGGTGGAGATGCAAGTACCTCTAATCCAAAGAAGATTGTGAGTGATGATGTTGTGTTGGAAGAAGATAATGAGATTCAAGCCAATGATGAGAATGTGAATAATTAAGTGAGGATATATATATTGATGACAACATGGAGGAGACTCAAAATGATGTGAACCCGTCTAGGGAACACGTGATAGACATACCGAAAATAGTAGTGCCTAAAGCCAAGGCCCCTTTGCCAAGGCCTCCTCCACCGTATCCTCAAAGGCTTGAAAAGAAAATAATGAAAACCAATTCAAGAATTTTATTTAGATGATGAAAAGTTTGTCAATCAATGTGCCCTTGGCGGAAGCTCTCGAACAAATGCCGGGATATGCCAAGTTCATGAAGGACTTGGTAACTAAGAAGAGATCTATGAATTGTGAGACCATCAAAATGACTCATCAAGTGAGTGCTATTGTGCACTCGATGGCTCCAAAGCTTGAAGATTCCGGTTCCTTTACAATTCCATGCACCATTGGTAGTGCCGATTTTGCAAAAGCCTTGTGTGATTTGGGAGAAAGTATTAATTTGATGCCATATTCCGTGTTCAAGACACTAGGTATTGGGCCACCAAGAGCTACTTCCATGAGATTAAAAATGGCGGATTGGACAATGAAAAGGCCACTTGGTATTATTGATGATGTTCTAGTCTGGGTCGACAAGTTTATTTTGCCTGCTGATTTTGTGATTCTCGACTGCGAAGTTGACTCTGAAGTGCCTATAATATTGGGGAGACCTTTCCTAACAACAGGGAGGGCATTGGTTGATGTGGAAGCAGGAGAGCTCACCTTCCGAGTGGGCGATGAAAAAGTTGTATTCCACGTGTGCAAAATCAATGAGGCAACCAAACAACAATGAAGTTTGCTCTTTTGTGGATCTTGTGACGGAAGTGATAGTTGATGACACGAATTCCATGATCAATGTGGAAGACCCTTTGGAAGCTGTGTTGTTAAACCATGAGGATGATGAAAGTAAGGCTTGGTTGAATGTGCAAATGCATTGCAAGGAATGGGATCCTACTCATATGGGCCCCGTAAACTTTCCTTGGACTTTGAAAATCGGAAGACACCACCAACAAAGCCCTCAATCGAGGAGACACCAACATTGGAGTTGAAGCCTTTGGCTTCACACCTCAGGTATGAATTCTTATGCCCTTCTTCTACATTACCTGATATTCTTTCTGCTTGCCTAACTAACGTGCAGGTAGACTCCACCCTTGCGGTGCTTCAAAGAAGGAAAAAGGCAATTGGATGGACTTTGGCTGACATTCGGGGTATAAGCCCTGCCTTTTGCATGCACAAACGTATACTAGAGGATGATTCCAAACCCTCTTTGGAACATCAAAGGAGGTTGAACGAGGCTATGCAAGAGGTCGTTAAGAAGGAAATTATCAAATGGCTTGATGTAGGGGTTGTGTAACCTATTTCAGATAGTTCATGGAGTTCACCGGTACAATGTGTGCAGAAGAAGAGGGGTATGACTGTGGTCACAAATGAGAAAAATGAGTTGATCCCCACTCGTACTGTCACCGGATGGAGGGTATGTATGGACTACAGAAAGCTGAACAAAGTGGCCCGCAAGGACCACTTTCTATTGCCCTTTCTTGATCAAATGTTGGACAGACTTGCTGGGCATGCCTACTATTGTTTTTTGGATGGGTACTCAGGGTACAACCAGATTCTCATTGCACCGGAAGACCAAGAGAAAACCACCTTCACCTGTCCATATGGCACATTTGCATTCTCGCGGATGCCTTTTGGTTTGTGTAATGCACCGGCTACCTTTCAGCGGTGTATGATGGCAATATTTACGGATATAGTGGAGGACTTCTTCAAAGTGTTCATGGATGATTTTAGTGTTGTGGGGGACTTATTTGAAGAATGCTTGGATAATCTTGACAAAGTGTTAGCCCAATGTGAAGAGACCAACCTAGTGCTTAATTGGGAAAAATGCCACTTTATGGTTAAAGAGGGCATTGTCCTCGGCCATAAGATCTCAAAGAACGGTATTGAAGTGGACAAAGCGAAGATTGAAGTTATTTCAAAACTCCCTCCTCCTAATTCCATCAAGGGATTTAGGAGCTTTCTTGGGTACGCGGGGTTCTACCGAAGGTTCATCAAGGATTTCTCAAAAGTGGTGAAACCTTGTGCAAGCTGCTAGAAAAGGATGCAAAGTTTGTGTTCAATGAAGATTGCATGAAAGCTTTTGAGCTTCTCAAGTATAAATTGACAACCACTCACATCATTACCGCACCCAATTGGAGCTTACCATTTGAGCTCATGTACGATGCTAGTGACGTTGCGGTAGGAGCGGTTTTGGGGCAAAGGGTCAACAAGATACTTCATCCGGTCTATTATGCAAGCAAAATGATGAATGACGCCCACTTCAATTATACGGTGACCGAGAAAGAGTTATTAGGCATTGTCTTCGCCATGGACAAGTTCAGGCCATATCTCATGGGTGCCAAAGTGATTGTGCACACCGATCATGCGACACTCCGTTATTTGATGACCAAAAAAGACTCAAAGTCTAGGTTGATGAGATGGGTTCTTCTGCTTCAAGAGTTTGACCTTGAAATAATTGATAGAAAAGGAAGTGATAATCAAGTGGCAGACCACTTGTCCCGCTTAGAAGAGGAGGGGAGGCCCCACAATGGCCTCGAAATTAATGATTCATTCCCGGATGAACAACTTCTCTTCGTGTCTTTGAATGGTATGCCTTGGTTCGCCGATGTGGCTAAATTTCTTGTGACCATCATTGTCCCGAGTGAGCTCTCTTCTAACCAAAGGAAGAAACTCAAATGGGACAGCTTGGATTATTATTGGGACGAGCCATATCTCTTCAAGATTGGCAATGATAGGGTGATCCAGAGATGTGTCCCGGAAGAGGAGCAAATAAATATTCTTAATGCTTGCCATTCCTCGCCCTACGGTGGTCATCGTGATAGGGTGAGAACTGCTTCAAAGGTTCTTAGCTGTGGATTTTATTGGCCTACCCTGTATAAAGATGCAAGTGAGCTTGTTAAGAGGTGTGATGAATGCCAAAGAGCCGGTGGAATTTCCAAGAAGAATGAAATGCCTCTTACCACTATTCTTGAGATCGATATTTTTGACGTATGGGGCATAGACTTCATGGGGCCTTTTGTGAGTTCGTGGGGTAATACTTACATTTTATTTGCTGTTGATTATGTTTCCAAGTGGGTTGAAGCTGTAGCTTTGCCCAACAATGAGGCACGGAGTGTGGTGACATTCTTAAAGAAAAATATCTTCACAAGGTTTGGCACTCCTAGGGCGATCATCAGTGATGGGGGTTCTCATTTCTGCAACAAGGCCTTCGACACTTTATTTTCCAAGTATGGTGTAAATAATAATTTGTCAACCCCTTATCATCCTCAGGCTAGTGGACAAGTTGAGGTCTCTAACAGGGAGATAAAGAGCATATTATCAAAAACTGTCAATGCAAACCGGACGGATTGGTCAAGGAAACTTGACGATGCTTTGTGGGCTTATAAAACTGAATACAAGACTCCAATTGGCATGTCTCCGTACCGGTTGGTATTTGGGAAAGCATACCTCAGTTGAGTTAGAGCACAAGGCCATGTGGGCACTCAAGAAATTAAATCTCGAATGGGATGTAGCAACCAATCTCCGGGTAGAGCAACTCAATGAACTTGATGAATTCCGGTTTCATGCCTATTCCATCCCGTTCTTGTATAAGGACAAGATGAAGTACATACATGAGAAATATGCCCGGAACAAAGAATTCAAGGAGGGTGACTTGGTTCTTCTATTCAACTCTCGGTTACGATTGTTTCCGGGAAAGCTCAAGTCAAAATGGAGTGTCCCTTTTGAGGTGGTGTATGTGACTCCGTTTGGTGCTCTTGACTTGAAAAACAAAAATGATGAAATCTTCAGAGTTAATGGGCACCGAGTGAAGCATTACCTGGGCAAGTTTGATGACAGCCATGTGGTGGCATTGATCAAATTCCAATGATGTTGGTAACATGTGTCGTGCCGCGACGTTAAATCAGGCGCTTCTTGGGAGGCAACCCATGTGTTTTTCTTTCTCTTTTGATTTTCTTCTTAGATCAAGCTTTATTTTGAACTAATTGGTTATGCGATTTGTGTAGGAATTGCTTGTGCAGTACAGGATTGTTGCTGGAAACATTTGCCTAAATATGGGGAATTACGCGGACCGCGCTCAAAATTTTGCGGTCAGCGAGAGCTTTTCGCGGGGGCGCAAATTGTTAGCGGACGCAGACTTGAAAAGTCCAGAATATCAAATTTCTGAAGTTGTATTCGCGTCCGCATTTGTAATTTTGCAGTACGCGTTGATCTTGCGCGGCCGTGCCAGTTAATCCGCTCTCAGCGGACCTGTTTCTGAAAAGGCTCTTCGAAAGGTAAAAAGCGCGGACCGCGGTGGAATTTCGCAAACCGCGCTCAGCTAGGTCGGTGGGACCTCTGGGGTTGGTATAAATAGGAAGTCCTTAGGACTCTTACACTTTTTGAACCCCACACTCTCACCGAAATAGACCACTGTTCATCTTCCCCTTCTTACACTTTCAATTTCATATCTCATTACTCAAGAAGCAATTTCCTACTACAAATCTACATCTGGTATGCTCAAATCTTTACATTAATTTCATCTTTTGATTTTCTTTTCTTCTAGTTTTACTTTTTCTTTTTTAGGGTTTAACACATGTCATGATTTCAAAATGATGCTTCATTGATGCTGAAATTGCATGTGGGTAATGTTTAATGCCTAATGGGGGATATGGTTGTTCACTATGCCTGTTAATTGCCTAACTTTTTGCACTAAGTGAAACCCTAGGTTTTCAATAATTCATCAGTGCCAGTATGATTTGAATTTCGTGGACCGCGGTCCAAATTATGCGGTCCACATTCATGCTTTTGTGTGAACTGGTTAGGCTTATATGTTCGCGGATGCGTTGATATTTTCGGGGTCAGCGGTTGACTTTACGCGACCACGTCCATAATTTTGCTGACCGCGTTCATGAGCTTCAGAGAATTAACAAATTGATTCCGTGGCTGCGTTCATTTTTACGCGGTCCGCGTCAGTTATTTCGCGGTCGCGCCAATTATTTTGCGGTCAGCAGAAACTAATGTTCAGAGAGTTAGTACCTGGTCCCAACTCTTTCGCGGACCGCGCCCCTTTTTACGCTGACCGCACTGATCCTTCCACGACCATGCTCTTTTTTACACTATCAGCGGATCCCTTCTTTGAGAAATAATGTGATCATTTCATCTGCTTTCCTTTGCTGATTCATTGAACCACAATACTAATAAGCTTTCACTGATTGTGTATGCAAAAAATGGTGCGATCTCGTGGCGGTCCTGAGAAATTACAAGGGAGGGGAGAATCCTCCCAAGGCCAGGGCAGAGGGAAACAAACTTCATCCTTAGCACCTAAAAAGGTCATTGGCAAGAAACAAACCCTCCGAAGACCCACTCCCGACTCTTTTGAGACTAGTGAGTATGTCCCCTCCCAGGAGATTTCTGAAGGGGAAGCTGCACAACCCCAACAAGAGGCTCAATCATAGCCCTACCGCCTCGTCAATGAATCTACCTCCCTGTCTTGGTCATCTGATGGCTCAGGAGGAGGTAGTGCAACTTCCACACCACTTGCCCCACCTGCTGTAAATCCGTCCTCAACAGCGGCTCCAATTAAAATTGATGATGAAGAGGATGTCCCGAATGATAGGAGAGGTGGTGATACCCGGGCTGGAGGTTTGATTTGATCAAGGAAGCCGGCAGTGTGGCAATATAGGTCTATGAGTGAGAAGGCCTACGACAAATTCCGGGAATGGTGGCCACAAAGGTCGCTCATCCTTGTGCGACATTTCATAGAAAGAGACCTTCTCCCTCACAACCCGAACGTGAAGAGACAATTTGACGAAAGAGTGGGGTGGAAATTCTTCACTAGCAAGTTTCCAGAAGCAAATGAGTACCTAGTCAAGGAGTTCTACACCAATGTCGCCCACATAAAAACGGGCACCTATGTGACTAAGGTACGGAACCGGAAGATCAGCTTTAATGGAAAGACACTGAACACATATCCCAGATTCGATGATGTGGACGAATCCCTGAAGTTGGAGAAGGTGGCATTAGATGAGGCAGTCCGTCCATGGCTTGCAGAGGTGATAGCCATCCCTGGGACAACACCAGCTTGGCTTACATCGGGAGTCTCTATTTCCAGAAACACCCTTAACTTTGAAGCTAAAGGGTGGTGCACATTCATCTACAGCCGCCTAGATCCGTGCCAGCATGACAGTGACATTCCACTTTCCCGGGCAGTCCTCATAGCGTCCATCATGGCGGGGTACCCAATAAATGTGGGGAACCTCATGGCCCAGAACATATCTAAGGCAAACGGGAAGGAGGATAGTTTCTGCCCTTACCCCAGTTACATCACTATGTACCTAGAGGACCAGGGGGTTGAGGGGAGGCCTTTTGACACGAAGGTGAAGCCGAAAAGGCCCTTCTCTTGGTACAACCTTCAGGGAGCAGACAACCCGAAGTCCAAAGGCAAAGCCACTACCTCCACTGGCCAGTCGGAAGAGCCAAGGTTAGTGGCCACTGGGTCGGAGCCTTCCACAACCGAAGGTTCATCAGCTGCTATGCCACCTCCTTCCTCAGGGCCATCTGTCTCTACCCCAATATTTGTGCCTTCCTCCTCAGCTTACCCTCAGACTGCACTGCGAGTCTCTCAGACGTTATCTAGCATCAACAATTGATTGTAGGCAGCTACATCAAAGCTATCTGTCTTATCCAGTGCAGTCACAGCATAGGCAACCCCAACACAGCTTCAGGTACCTCCATCAGTGGAGGATTCATTGAAGGAGCTTATGGTCAACCAGAAGAAGCTCCTGGATAACCAAAAGAAAATCCTCGAGACATTAGATTCTCATGGTAAGGTGATCAAGGAGCTGGGCAAGCAGGTCAAAAAGATGAAGAAGACTCAAGCTTCAAAAGAGTCAGTCGAGCTACTGAAAAAGGAGGTAGAGAAGTTCACTTCTACCGGAGATATTCCACTGGACCTGCTTATGGAGGAGACTGCCCATGCAGCACACACAACACAGGCATCAGAGCAGGAGGATGACCGAGAGCCGGTGAGAGGATTTGTGGTGCCCCAGTCAGAGGACTTGGAGATTCAGTTAGAGGATCCTGATGGAGCTGATGAGCCTACACCGTCTGAGGACCCTAGCAGAGTACCCGATCCCATGCAGACAGAGACCACATATGGAGTTGTCTTTACTCTTTATCCCTCCCCTGATCTTATTTTTACTTTTAGCATTGAGGACAATGCTAACTTCTATTTGGGGGGTGGTCTTATTTGGATTTGATGATTTTGATGACTGGCATGTAATAATTATGATACTATGTTTCTTTATTTTTATTATTGTTATTTTCATTTTCGTTATTTTTCACTTTTGGTATGTATATAACTTTTCCATTCCATGTATATATTCATCCCCATTTTGTGTATATTCGTTTCACTCCCCTATTGTGCATATGTATTTTACTTTCCATATTTTACTTTATAACTTCTTTTGTAATTTTCCTTAATAGCTTAGCTTCTTATTTCCTTTAGTAGCTTCTTTTTGAGTTTGTATCCTCTTTTTACATTTCTCCGTGATCAATAAGCCTTTGGTTTTCTTAATGCCACGGTTCTTTCCAAATGTGGATGTTATGTGAACCGGGTGGCTCTTCCCAACGATGGATGGCGTGACAACCTTCTTAAGGAATTGAGTCTGTTTTCCTTTCTGTTTTGATATATAGTAGTAATGAATAAAAGCGTCTCAAGTAGGCTTCACTTGGCACTAACACATTTATCTTCGACCTCATGGTTAGAGACAAGTTCGTTGATGAGATTAGCTCTAGTTGTGACCTTTAGACTCTTGAGTTGACTAAAACTATCATCAAGTTGTTTCTTTGAGCCATCTATGATATTCAATCTTAGCTAGGGTTGTTGTGGGCCCTCGACTCTATTCTATTTAACAATCCATTAGCTTGAGAGAGAGGTGAGGTATTGAATTGCAAGTCCAAGTCTCGTGCTAATAAGTCTAGAACTTGCCCTGAATGTTTGTCTAGGCTAAATTCTAATTGTAGCTCGACCTGAGAAGTGATTATAGGCTTTCCTTGGTCCCATTTGAACATTTGAAAACTTCTGTAGCCTACAATTATGATATCCTTAGTCAACCCCTTTGAGCCTAAGCCTTTTTCATTCAATAACCTCATCACAAGCCCTCATCTGTTTTATAATCACCCTCTCTTGGCACCCAATATTTCCTTAGCATTCATGATGAACATTTGGCAAAAATATAAGTTTGGGGGAGAGAAGAGGAATTTCAAAGTGATGAAAGGTTCAAAGAACAAAAAGAATTGATGGAATGGAAAGACAAAGAAAGGATGAAAAACCAAAAAGAAGCATGTCAAAAAGAAAGTAATGGTTAAAAGGATTCAAGAAAACTATGTTGAAAGGCATGGATTGACACAAAAGACTCAAAGGAGAAAAATGATTGTCATGAAGAAGAAAGAGTGACAATGTGTATCTCTAGTTCCCCTAAGGAAGAAAAAAATGACTCAAAAGAGTCAAGAAAGTATGAGCCGAAATGAGAAAATGGAGTGCTTAAGGAAAGATGATACCATCATAGTTCATTATGTCCTACCTTAGCCCAAAAAGCCTTCATTACATCCCGCTAAAGCCCTATAGGATTTCAAGTTGAGTGAGCTTACATTAGTGGTGTTTACATGAGGGGCAAGCTTATGGTACTTAGAGACGGACTTGTGACATTCTTTTGAGAGTGATGAGCGCACTTCTTTACAATCCCTGTTTTGAGTGTCACATTCTATAAGGTGAGATTAGCTCATGGAGAGTAAAGGAGGAGGAGTCTGGGATCCACAATGACCTATGTGAGAGAGTGAGCTTCCTTGATGAATTGAGTCAACTCTTGATGCTTTTGTGGCACATTAGAACTGTGGAACTCAAGAAGTCATAGCATAATGTTGTTGATAATTCATTTGTGTTGAGGGTAATTGCTAGTCCCAATTGATGCTTGATGAAGTCACCTTAGGAAAGCTGAAATTTTCCTTTCTTTTTCTTGTGGAGGTGGGAATTACCTTGTTTGCTTGAGGACAAGCAAAAGCTTAAGTTTGGGGGAGTTGAGAACTAGGGGTTTTAGCCTATTATTTGCTCTCTTTTGCTTAGGTGTTGGGTCACAAATACGTAAAGGTATTCCGGAAAACTAACTTAATATGCTTGCTTGCAGGGTTTGGTCAAAATGAGGCAAAGAATCCATAATCAACTCATGAAGGAGTCAAACCTGCACGAATCCAAGGCTGAGACTAGAGCGCTGAGAGCGGCAGAAAAGCGCAGCCGCGTAAAGGCTACCGCTGAGGCAACCACTATTATGCGGTCCGCAAAAGTAGATTCAGAGAAGCTGCTTTGAGTACTAAAATCACCGCTGACCACGAAGGGAATTCCGCTGAGAGCGCATCTTGAGGTTCAGAGACCCTGCAAGTCGGGCTTTACTGAAGAATGTGGTCCGCGTCAAAATTACGTGGCCGCGATGGAAGCACACGTGGACGTGGTTGAAATTATGCGGTACGCGAAACTAAGCCCAATCCAAAGCCAGTATTTAAGAAACGCGGACCGCTCTTATTATTACGCGGCCACGAAAGTTCGAGCGCGGACGCAGTCAGAATTATGCGTCCGCGAATCCTCCGCAAGGGCATTTTTGTTCGAAAATTTCAGCCAAGTATAAATAGATCCTTTTATCAATTTTAAGTCAAGTTTTGTTGAGCAGAGCACGTGAACAACTGGTTTTTCCCTTTTTGGGTAATTTTAGATTAAATTTACCTTCAAACTTTAGATTTTCATTTTGTACTTTAATATTATGGCTTATATTTCATCTTTATCTTTGATTTCTGCTTTTATTATGAGTAGCTAGACCCCATAGCTAGGGTTGTGACCCAACCCTAGTGTGGGTATTTAATGGGTCTTGAATTTTAGGGCTTAATTGTTTATGGGTTAGTGATATTTAGCCTAATTTATGCTAAAATTGTAGAATTAGTGGTTGCAAATACTGATTCATGCCTTTATGACTTAGGCTCTTCTTGAGAAAGAGGGACTAAGTCTAGTAAAATTAGGATAATAAGGAATTGGGGTGAACTCAAGAGATTGATAGCCCCAATTAAATGGTTAAACCTAGAGATAGTAATACCCGACTTGAGCCAATATCACTTGTATTGTATGAACGCCCATTTGGGCTTGAGAAAGCCAAATCGGGCAAAGTAGTCAAACTACCGAGAGGTATAGAGTGAGAACTTATGTGTGATAGTTATATCATGACCCCAATCATAACAAGCCTGTCCTAAATTCTTGATACCAATTAGATACTCACCTAGGCGGAAGTCACTTCCCTAGTGCCTTTTAACAGTTGAAAACTTTCACAAAAAATATTGTACTTAGCTTACACTCAACATACTATAGTATAAAATTAGAATAGAATCAATCGCAACAATGTTTGGAAAGACAATTAGGAACAACACGCATATCTCGATTAGTTAGATACCCAACTCCAAACCAAATTAACTCCCTGTGGAAATCGATCCCGACCTCGTTGGGTAAAACTGCATGGACCATCCTCGCTAATCTATAGTGGTGTACGTTTGGAAATCGATCAAGAGGCATAGAATTACACGGTTTGAGGTAAGTAATAATTCTAAATTTGGTCCTGAGAGTATGCAACCCCGGATTATGTGTTATGTGATTGGTTTTGAGGTGACACACATGGTAGGTGACGGGCGTGTGGGCCTGCACCATAGGAATTGTGATTTGGTCAAATTCCATGGAACTGTGTAGTTGAATAATCTGTTGATAGTAGTATATTCTCTACGTGCTAGAGAAAAGTGAGCTAAGACTCGTATTAAAAATCATGCTTAGACATATGTTATTATTATTGGTACCCACTGGGGTCATTTCTGCGGTTGAATTATATGTTCAATTGTAATTTCACACTCATTCATGTTCATTCACTTCATATCATATCTCAGTATCTGTTTCTATTCATTAATACATCATATTATCATTTTTGGGCTTATTTGCATGATATCTTGAGCCCGAGGGACTGGAGAGGTTGATGACTGAGTGAGGCCGAGGGCCTAATTGTGAGGATATTTATGGGATCGAGCTCAGCATATTTCATTGTTATATGCCATGATTAGCTTGATATAGCACTTGGCCGGAGTCTGTACACACTCCCAGTGAGCACAGGTACCCACTGAGTGCGAGTGCCAATTGCCGAGTGCTGAGTGATTGAGAGAAATGAGTGACTTTGAGGAAGAGTGACTGTGAGGTTGGAGTGAATGGGAGGACTAAGTGACCGTTACTTTGAGAGGATGCATTGATTTCATTATTGTTGCACTTCAGCTGTCATATATCACTATTTTGGAAATTTCGGAAAACCATTATTTCTGTTTCAGTCAAATTTGATATGACATTACTGTGGAGTTTTAAATGTTGAACTTGAAAGCATGCCTACCCTTTTATGTTGGAAAGTACCGTATTTGGACTTAGATGAGAAGCTCATCACTACGTTCAGTTCCTTATTTATTATTGTTACTTGCTGAGTTGTTTGTACTCATACTATACTATGCACTTCGTGTGCAGATCCAGGTGATTCCGGACACATGGGGTGTTGATTCTTTCACCCAGTTGATTTTTCGGAGATTCATAGGTAGTTGCCATGTTTCGCAGACCTTGTCTCTCCTTCCCTATCCTCTTGTTTATTGTTTGGTCTGAAATCATTATAGACCATGTTTTCCAGACTTGTAATGTATAGCTACTCATGTACTCAGTGACACCAGGTTTTGGGAGTGTTTATATCGGTATTTGCAAGTTTTTTGGGTTGTGTTTAAACATTATATTTTAAAACTTAAAGGAAATCGTGGGTTATTGATGGTGTCGGATTGCCTAGTTTTGAGATAGGCGCCAGCACGACAGGTGAGGATTTTGGGTCGTGACAAGTTGGTATCAAAGCCTATGTTACATAGGTCTCATGAATCATGAGCAGGTTTAGTAGAGTCTTGCGGATCGGTATAGAAACGTCTGTACTTATCTTCGAGAGGCTACCGAATGCTTAGGAAAATTTCACTTTCTTGTATCTATCGTGCATAATTTATTCAGCTTGAAACATAACTCTTTAACTTCTTTCCACGCATTCATGTGCGCATGTGAGCGCTCAGTATCAGTTGTGCATCGCTGGCTTGTGATTCCATGAACGAGGTTTTAGATGAGTATTCTTTGTTTTGTTGATGGGCCAGTCTAGAGGACTTGAGGCTGGAGTTAGTCCGTAGCTCAAGCTCGGTAGTTTCGGTTGTGAGAACATGTGCGATTGGACTTAGGCATTCGGTAGTACTCCTATGAGTGTAAATTTGTGGTTCGATGAGCGGTTGAATGACTATATGATAAGTATGATGTGAATGCGGGATGTGTTCAGATGGGTTGCTATTGGGTCCTTGATTCCTGTTTTGATGTGACGTACGGTCTTGAGTTGTGAGTGAGTTGAGGGATTTGTCATGTTGTTTAATTGCAGAGCGAAGTAAATTTTCATGTCGTGTTGATAAGTTCATACTCTGAAATATTAAGTGATTCCGTAGTAATTATGGTTGCGAAAGGGTATAGCAAGATGCCAATTTGAGGTTAAGTAGATGGGTTATCTCCTGCGGAGTAATCTACGTCTGTGTGTTCCTTATAATGGTGAGTGGAGGGTTTCTTTTCTTCCAGCGAGGTATATGTGTTGAGATTTGAGTTTGGATTAGTTGAGAAAGTTGACTTGACCGTCACGGGGATGAAGGCAAGCTTAGTAGATGATTTGAGGTATTTTATGGGTTGTGTTACCTCAGCTTGTGAAGAATTTTCGTGGAATTGACTGCGGGATTATGACAATAGTAGAGTATGGGCATGATGAGTTATCAGATGCTTTGTTATATGGCTTTGAGCCAAGTGGGGGAGTCTGCTATCTATGATTTGATTGCACGATTATGTGCGGTATTGGTTTTGGTCCGAGGTATACTTGTTGATTAGTTATGACTTGCAGAGGTTGAGATCGGGGATGACTCGAGTAAGAAAATTTCTTGAATGCGGGTTATATTACACTTTAGGAATATATGAAAAATCATGAAATGATTAAATTTTTATTTTGAAGGATGTAGTGCGTACGAAGTATGAATTTGATTGGTGGTGTTAAGCCAGGGTTACTTCTTTGGGGGCTATTGTGCTAATGGCGCTTGTGTCTTTTGGCCCGTTTGGGCGGTGCAATTTAGATTTGAGCATAGTGGGTGACTTTCGAAAGGGTTCTAAAGGATTCAAAAATGTATGTGTCAATTGAAAATTTTTCAAATTTGTTATATTGCCAGAATCAGTTATTTACATTGGATGGTGCCGGGACTTAAGATAATTCTGTATGGCTATGGATTCTACATTTCAGTGCAAGAAAGGTAAAAAGGAATAATCATAAGTTCACATAAGGTCTTTTCAGTGTGGGGGCCTCGGTTGTGGTACTTTTGTGGTTCTTAAGAAGAATACAATGTCTTATGGGCCTTATGGCGATGTGGTTTTATGTTAGGATGTCTCGTAGTGAGCTTTGGGTAAGGATAGTAGTCTTCTGACAAGGAGAAATGTCAACTTGAGGGTAATTCTGAAGAAACTCGGAGAAAATAGGACAAATGGGTAACATGCTGGATCAGTATGGTAATGGTATGCTCAGTTCTTTTGGTTCTTATGATGAGGTGGGTCTTTACGGGTGTTTGGTGGCAATACTCTCGGATTTGGCAATCTGTAGCCTGGTCGAGTTAGAGGAATTCAGTTCTGATAGTTTGGTTATGTATAAATAGGTTTCAAAGTGTTCTTGATAGTTTCTACCCTGGTTTGTGCCGGATATTTTCTACCAGTGTGGGAAAACATGTTGTGTATTGTGATTTCCTTCTGGAAAGAAGTAAAAGAAAGGTTTCTAACTAATAGGGTATGTAAATTGTTGGTGACTCAGAGTTTATAATGAGATTCTCGTGCAATTATTTAGTGTCATTAAATGTGACATACTATTTGATTCATTTTCAATGTTATTTTATTTTACTACATTGATAAATATTTTACCATGCCATTATTATATTCTAGTAGGGCCTCACCTGACCTCGTCACTACTCTACCGAGGTTAGGCTTGGCACTTACTGGGTA
>AWOL01S0018115.1:4271-22150 GCA_000715115.1 Nicotiana otophora
CCTTCCCTTTTCCATCTACAGTTTAAAGGGTCAATTGAGCTTAGAAGTTAGAAAGTAGAGGCAAAGTTGGACAGACTTTTGGAAGGAAAAAACAACAATCATTTGAGGTATTCTTCTTCCTCAAAGAACATATATAGTAGTAATATTTTCCCTCCTGTCTCCTGCTGAAATGTTTGCTTTTCTTACTTCATCTGTTAAGTGATAGAAAAGATTTGTGCATCTGCTTCAAGTTTGGATTTTTCTGTCTTTCTAATCATGAATTTTTTGTACATAGTGGTTTTAAATGTTTTATAATCAACTGATAAATATGAAAATTAGACTCATGGTAGTATTCAGTCTTTTACCACTAGATGTTTTTGTTTTTTCAGATTTCTGTAAGGGGTTACATGAAAATTACTGATTTAGATCTGGGAAAATATGTTAATTTTTCTTAGATTTTCGCGGGAAATAATTTGTACTACTATTTTTTCTGCTAAACTTTTCTGGAGATAATCTTGCTTTCTCTGTCATGTGCACAAATCTATGCTTCTCTTTAATGACTGGTGTCCTATCACAGATAATCTTAGTTGAACTGCAGCTGTGTTGTGATATTCACATTCTACAATTTTCTGTCTTGTTCAGTTCTGGAACTTTTTGTGACGAGATTTTCTTATTTTCCCTTATAAATATATTTGCAGGAGGGAATTAGCTGCTAATCCTGTCATCTTAAAAGTTAGTGCCTGGTTTACTTTTTTGAGGAGTGCTGTTCTTGTTCAAGATGATGATGTTTGAGGAAATGGGGTTCTGTGGGAATCTTGATTTCTTCCCTGCCCCGCTAAAGGAAGTGGAAGTGGCTACTCCACACACTGAGCCGGAGCCGGAGCTGGCGATGGATGATGATTATAGTGATGAGGATATTGATGTGGATGAGCTAGAGAAGAGAGTGTGGAGGGACAAGATGAAGCTGAAAAGGATGAAAGAAATGAATCAGGGCAAGGAAAATATTGATTCTGCGAAACGACGCCAGTCGCAGGAGCAGGCGAGGAGAAAGAAGATGTCAAGGGCACAGGACGGGATCTTGAAGTACATGTTGAAAATGATGGAAGTATGTAAAGCTCAGGGTTTTGTTTATGGGATCATCCCGGAAAAAGGCAAGCCGGTTGGAGGGGCATCTGATAATCTTAGAGAGTGGTGGAAAGATAAAGTGAGGTTCGATCGAAATGGCCCTGCGGCCATAGCCAAATACCAAGCTGATCATGCCATCCCAGGGATGAACGAGGGATCTAATCCAGTTGGTCCTACCCCTCACACCTTGCAGGAGCTTCAAGATACCACCCTTGGTTCGTTATTGTCAGCTCTGATGCAGCACTGTGATCCTCCTCAGAGAAGATTCCCATTGGAGAAAGGTGTTTCGCCCCCATGGTGGCCTACAGGAGAGGAGGATTGGTGGCCTCAGTTGGGTTTGCACAAGGAACAAGGTCCTCCGCCTTATAAGAAGCCTCATGATCTGAAGAAAGCGTGGAAGGTTGGTGTCCTCACAGCAGTAATCAAGCACATGTTCCCTGATATTGCTAAAATCCGTAAGCTTGTAAGGCAGTCAAAGTGCTTGCAGGATAAGATGACAGCCAAAGAAAGTGCAACTTGGCTTGCCATCATCAGTCAGGAGGAAGCTTTGGCTCGAGAACGCTATCCTGATCGTTGTCCGCCCTTGTCCTCCGCTGGTGCTAGTGGGACATTCATGTCGAATGACAGCAGTGAGTATGATGTTGAAGGTGTTCAAGAGGAACCCAACTTTGATGTTCATGAGCAAAAACCAAACCATCTCAGCTTGTTGAATATTAGTGTTGAGAGATTCAAGGAGACGCTGCCTCTGCAGCAACAATCTCATCCAAACAAGGATGATTTGATCACAAGCTTAGACTTCACGCGGAAGAGGAAGCAATCGGATGAACAGACTGTTACAATGGATCAAAAGATCTATACATGCGAGTTTCTTCAATGTCCTTACAGTGAACTTCACCATGGTTTTCAGGACAGATCTGCCAGAGACAATCATCAATTAGCTTGTCCTTTCAGAAAAACTTCCCAATTGGGAGTCTCAAACTTTCACGTGAACGAGGTCAAGCCAACTGTCTTCCCTCAACAATATGTCCAGTCAAAGTCACCTGTTCTGCCTGTCAATCCTGGACCAGGTCCACCTTCCTTTGGTCTATTTGAAGTAGGAGTTCCTGAAGATGGGCAAAGGATGATTGATGAGCTTATGTCATTCTATGACAGTAATATACAAGGAAACAAAATCCAAAATACGGGAAACGTTGCACTGACCAAAGGGCAGCCTCATCAACAACCTCGTCTCAACCAGGACAATTACCTACACAGCCAAGGGATGATGGAAGGGAATATCTTCAAAGACACAAGTATTTCTGCAATCCATCCTATACTCCCACAAGGCAATCTAACTGATCAGTGCAAGGTTCTAAATTCATCATTCAATGCAGGTTCTAGTGACAACTTCAATTTCATGTTGGGGTCTCTGTTCAACTTACAGTCCACCAATTATTCTGGAAGTCTACCTGGCATTGGATGTGATAACACACCGAAGCAAGATATTCCCATTTGGTACTAGCCAGGAGATCGGTGAGACGTATATAATCAGTTGGAACTTCAGTTATAGCTTGTTCCCTAAGAGGCAAGATCCCAATATAATTTGTCTGCCTTATAAGGTAGATTTTTAGTCGCTTAGAGCTTTTTTAGTTATGGTATTTCCAGATACCATGTGTTGTAGAGGTTGAAAGCTACGCATGGAGTAACGAAGGAAGAGGAAGAGATACCATCAAATATTAGCAATGCTGCTTATAGAATGTGTAGATATAATTATAAATAAGTTTAGCCTATTTTGTTATCTGTGTACAATTTTGATTGAACTCATGCTGCAGTAATTTTGATATCTCTATTTAAGTCTCTTTTGTTGGCTGCATTTTGATGTTGATAAAAAGCTTGTTGCGTCTTTCAGCATGGGCGGTATCAGTATAAACTGTTGAATTTTAAGCAGGTGAAGGTTGATCTCCTCGTTCAATGCAGCTCTCAAGGTCGTTTGAGATTTCTTCTACCTTTTGAAGTCAAAATAGCATAATTGTTGATGTTGCTAAAGTAGTGTAATGAGAAGTTCCTTTCTATGATCTTTAGCTTCACCGTGAAGAGATGCCCCATGTAGTTTCTGCTTTATCCTCTCTGCTTCCAAGTCTGTTTAGTGTAAAAGCATTGCTTTTGTGAAATCAACTGTTTGATTTACTATGCACTAGTAACATAACTTTTTTATTTAGTCTATGGTTTTCTTTGGTCAAGTTTCACCATGCTTGTGGATATGCTTGTTTTAAAGTTCATTTCTATGGGGCTTAGTTATCTAAGATATTCCCATTTGGTACTAGCCAGGAGATTGGTGAGACGCGTATATAATCAGCTGGAACTTCAGTTATAGCTTGTTCCGCGAGAGGCAAGATCCCAAAATAATTGGAGGTGTGTACAGACTCCGAAGGGGCTCCTTCAGCCCAGCGCTATATCAAGCCAATCATGGCATACAACAATGAAACATGTTGTGGCGTGCAGCCCGATCCCATAAATATCCTCACAATTAGGCACTCGGCCTCACTCAGTCATCAACCTCTCCAGTCTCTCGGGCTCAAGATGTCATGAAAATCAGCCCAAAAATGATAATATGATGCATCAAAAAATAGCAACAGAGACTGAGATATGATATGAAATAAATGAACATGACTGAGTGTGAAATTACAATTTGAACATATAATTCAACCACAGAAATGACCCCAGTGAGTACTAGTAATAACAACATATGTCTAAGCATGATTTTTAATATGAGTCTCAGCTCAATTTTTCCCTAACACGTAGAGAATGTACAGATATCAACAGATAATTCAACTACACAATCCCCATGGAATTTGACCAAGTCACAATTTCTACGGTGCACGCCCACACGCCCGTCACCTAGCATGTGCGTCACCTCAAAACCAATCACATAACACATAATCCGGGGTTTCATACCCTCAGGACCAAATTTAGAACTGTTACTTACTTCAAATCGTGAAATTTTTTTTTCCGCTATGCCCTTGCCACGAGAATTGGTCTCCGAAAGCCTCGTATCTAGCCACAATTAATTCGATTTAGTCAATACTAATTATTGTAATTAATTCTATAAAACAATACTAATTTTCTAATAAAATCTAAAATTCACTCAAAAATCGCCTGTGGGGCCCACATTTAAGAACCCGACAAAAGTTATAAAATATGAACGTCCATCCAACCATGAGTCCAACCATATAAATTTTATAAAATTCCGACATTAACTCGACCCTCAAATATTCAATTAAAGTTTATGAAGATTTCTACCATTTTCAACTCAATCTTTACCCATTTGAACTCAACAATCTTTCCACAAACCTTATTGGTATGTGTATGTATAAATAATACTCTAACACCCAAGAAGCATACTCTTAATTACCCATCTTTACCCAAACTCGAAATTGAAGACTAGGGGTTAGAACCTTACCTCTTGGGTGAAGATCTTGTGATATTTCCCTGTTGGATTTCAAAGCTTGAACAAGATCTTGATGAACAAAGCATTTGAGCTTCTTCCTCTCTCTAGAACACTCTCCCTTCTCTCTAAAAGTGTCAGATTTTGGCTCAAAAATGAGCTTCAAGGGCTATAAATTGAAGTTGGACGGGTTATAAAAAACCCAAAAACGAAGCTCCGGACAGGATATGCTATCACTATGCGGCCCGCAGAATGGATATGCGGTCCGCATATCCATTCTGCATAATTGACCTCCAGAACTTGGAAGAACCTACCTGGGTTTGCGGTCACTATGCGGCCCGCAGACCTGTTCTACGGTCGCATAATGAATCGCAGAACAGTTCTGCGGTCGCATAGTCGACCGCAGAATGGCATCCAAAACGGCCCCTTGCCTACCTCACTCTGCAGCCATTATGCGGTCCGCAGAGTGATTCTGCGACCGCATTGTGGGCCTCAGAAATGTCCTCTTCTGCCGAAAATTATTTTTTACTCCCTAGTGCATTGTTCAACCCAAAAGGTTCGAACCGTGGCTCGCAAGCTCGCCGCGAGAAATTTTTATAACCTTTGTACTAATTGGTCTACCTAGGCACCACAAAACCTTAATTTCCTTAGCAAAAATTCTCCGGGGTCGTTACACATAAGTCAACATTCGGTCAAACTTTTTAACTTAAGTTCTAAACCTTGGAACTAAGTGTTTCAAATCATTCCAAAACCTCACCAGACCCGAACTAATTACCCAGGCAAGCCAAATAACAACCGTAAATCACAATTTGCATAGTAAATGGAGGAACGGGGTTGTAATACTCAAAATGATCGCTCGGATCGTTACAATATAATACTCCATCCATTTTATTTAGCATTTAGCTTGTACATCAGGGTAATAATGTTTGAACTCTTGGTCGTTTGGTTATAAAGATAAGGGATAATAATTTTGGAATAAAATATGGGATAAAATACAATTGGTTAAATTTGGTATAAGCAATTTCGAAATTATTTATATCACAATTTGGTATTATTTTTATATCACGCTCAGTATGGGATAACATTTTTTGGATTACAAATTTTGGGATAAAGCACCAAAATAACAAAGATGTCCTTCTCTAAAGTTATTCTCTCAAAGCCCCTAAAATAATTCAAGTTAAAATTAAATATAAAATTTTATCCTACTTTAATCCAAGTATTACAATTCCGATATAATTTGTTCACCAACCAACATCTATTTTATTCATATAGACGGTCAAACCCTTATGTCACAAATGCGTATTATAGGAATTGTATAGGACAAAATCCGCCCTAAAATATTTAGGTAATATAGCATTAAGGAAAAAGTCAACTGAGGTCGGCAGGGAGCAGCAAGATTCACGGTCGAGGTGTCAACGATGACCGAGGTCGAGCACTGTTGATGGAGCAATAACGGCTAGTTTTTGAAATAGGATGTTAAATAGAATATTCTAGTAAATATTCTCTGCACTTGTACTATTAGGATTTGCTAGGGATATGTGTCGAATATATAAAGGGAAAAAGAAAAGGAATAGGGGCATGTGATATTCATTGTAATAAGAGCAGTCTTATAAAAATGATTCTCACTCTCTCATGCTCTCTCTTTTGTAAAGATACAAAGACTACCTTTTTATCAAGGTTCTTGCCCACATTATTCTACACTTTTCCATCAGATCCGAGGATTGTTCAAGCAAATCTTGAATTTATCTGTCATTCATTATTATCAGGAGGAACATTCGTCCAATCCATTCTTTATTGGGTGAATCATTTTTCGTATTTACTTAAATGTCATTTATTGCTATTTATTGATAGTTACACCTCCATTATTGTTCATACTTTAAGAATATTTTGTGCTTATTGTTGTCAACCTTTTACGGGATCTGCCCCACCTCACACACGTTTTCAAGATCCGCATCTAGAGTTATTATCATTAACTAGCTTTAACCCGCTATTACATAAATATAATAGTTTAGCCGAAAGTCATACTTTTTGGTCAAATAATTTGGTTCCAAATGTGGGGATTTTCTAGTTAAATCCTTTAGTTTCTCCTAGATCTACAATCGACACTCGTTACTGACGTAAAAAAAACAAGAACAAGAACCTTTTTCTCTCTGCATACATAGATCTAATATGGCAGGTAACAGAGAAGAAAGAACGAGAATAATGAGTGACCTCCCAACCAACCTCATGAACATCATCCATGAAAACTCTAAAGCAGTGGACGAGTACACAACGCCCAATGCCTCCCCCAGGCGAGGTAGGTCACCCCCTCCCTACTGCAGCATCACAAAATCTCTTGGTAACACAGCCTCTACATCCATGGCAGAAGAGGAGACACCACCAGCAATAAAGAAGCTCCTTGAGGCCTGGCTAACTGATACGCTGACCAGCGTCCTCCATAAGCCCGTTCGGGATGCGGCCACAGAAAATGCAAGAACTTGTGTTATACCACCAGTAGACGAACAACATGATCAACTTCCTTCTCCCCCCACAACGACAGATATTACTCACAACATTGTTATCAGTGCAGGTGAAGACGCTCTCATGACCATTCTAAAAAGGATGGAGGAAATGGAAAATGAGAACAAGGCACTTCGAGACCAAATGAGATAACACCAATAAATGGTCGATAAAATACTGGGCACTCCTAAGCTCTTGCCGAAGAGAGATGTCGGCCGGTTCATCGAGCAGCCGTACATTGATAGTGCTGCCCCACATGCCATACCAAAGACCTTTAAAGTGCCGCCCTATCTGAAATATACGATGGCACAACCAACCCCGAAGATTATGTGACTCACTATGTCACTGCCGTGAAAGGCAATGATCTCGCCAAGGAACAAGTATCCTCCATTCTGCTAAAGAAATTCGGCAAGACCCTCACGGGGGCGCATTAACCTGGTATTCACAACTGCCTGCACATTCCATTGAAACATTCGAGGAAATGACCGATAAGTTCGTAACGGCCCATGCTGGGGCCAAGAAGGCCGAGGCAAGAGTAAACGACATCTTTTCTATTAAACAGACTCCGGGAGATGGGTTGAGGAACTTTCTCGCCTGTTTTAACCGAGTAAGAATGACCTTGCCAAATGTATCGGAAGGAATGGCGTGTCACGACCCAAAATCCCATCACATGCGTCGTGATGGCACTTAGTCTTTATGATTAAGTAAGCCGATCATAATAATAATCCAAGCCATTTTATTTTTATAAATAGATAATCGAAACCAACAGTGGAAATAATGATACAACTATCCAAGACTGGTAATACTGAGTCACGAACTCTAACTGAATACATGCAATGAATCTCAAAGATCGAATATACAATATTGTTTGAATAAAAGTTGACAGTACAATAAAATGGAAAGACTCCAAGAGACTGTGACGACCAAGCAGCTCTACCTTGAATCCTTGCGATCAACACAATAACTCTACCCGAGTCCGATATCTCCAATACCCGACTCTGCACAAAAATGTGCAGAAGTATAGTATGAGTATACCACAGTCGGTACCCAGTAAGTATCAAGACTAATCTCGGTGGAGTAGTGGCGAGGTACGGTCAAGACACTCACTAGTCAAATAAACTGTGCAATATAGCAGTATACAATAGTACTAGAAAATAACTAGCAATGATAACAACAAAATCAACCAGTGATATAAACAGCAAGGTAACAAGAACATCATAATTATTGCTTAGACGAATAAGGAACACAAGTACAACCAATTAAACATGTCCTTCAAATATAAATCTTTCAAATAAAAGTCACCTTGTGACACCTCATTTCAAAATCATAAACATACGGGTCTCAGTCCACCTCCATATTTCCACGGCACCTCGTGCCCATATTTCTATCAACACTGCACGGACAACTCACATGCCAATAATATCAATGTATTTAAGATCCACATGATCAATTTATTTCCACTAAAGCGATTTTATAATTTTAAATCAAGTAAGAAATCAACAAAGAAATGAATTTAATTTAGAAATCATTTGGGCGAAGAGAGTAACATTGCACTTAAATTAGAGGATCAGATAAACTACTGACTTGGATGTAAAACTATTTAATTTAAAACATAATAAATTTTTTATTTAATTTTTTATTTATGATTCACGGTCTTTATAATTCAATTCCAAATTTTCAACAACGTGAACTGAAAAATAATTCATCAAAAAATAACACATCTTTTAAATCAAAACTTCAAGAAATAATTAGATTTATTCATCTTATTAACTAAAATTTTCCATTTAAATTATCTGAAGGTAAAAATCAATAATGAAAGTGTTTTCCATAAAAATGGCAACTCAAACAAACACAGAGTCCACATAAAAGTCAAGTGGCAATCACACCAAATTATCATATAAAAACAATCTCGGCAAACAAGGAATGAGGCATGACAAATAAGGGATTTAATAAGTTACAATAATTTTTCTAATTTAATACTTAAGGGCGTCTACGAATTTCAACCGATATAATATGCACATATAAACCAAGTACATACACATCACCCCGCGTACATGGTTTCAATTACACAATTTCCACATAAGACTCAATGTCTATGGGGTAATTCTCCCACTCAAGGTTAGGCAAGATACTTACCTTTTTGAAGTTAAGCCGATATTCTAAAATTATCTTTTTGCTTTAATTGACCTCCGGATAGATCAAATCTAACCAAATTAATTCAATTCAGTGAATACTAATTATAGGAATTAATTCCATATGAAAATACTAATTTTCCAACAAAAATCCGAAATTTAACTCAAAAATTGCTTATGGGGCACACATCTCGGAATCCGACGAAACTTACAAATCCAACAAACCATTCAATTACGAGTCCACCCATACCAATTTTATCAAATTTCGATAACAACTCGACCTCCAAATCTAAAATTTTTGTTCTTGAAAACTTTTGCAAAAATCTTGATTTCTTCCATTTAAATCCAAGATAAATTATGTATATAACCTTGGATTGATGACATACAATCATTTTTGGATATAAAACACTTACCCCAATCCATATGGTGAAAATCGCCTAAAACATCGCTTCAATCCGAGCTCCATAGCTCCAAATATGTTAAAATGGAAAATGACACGACCTGCTTTATAACTGACAGTTCTGTCCAGGCTGCCTTCGGCCCTAGGTCCTCGGCCCTTGATCCTTGTCCCTCTGCCCTCGATCCTCAACCCTCGGCCATCAATCCTCGGCCTCGATCCTCGGCTTTAGATCCTCTGCCATCGATCCTCGGCCATCGATCCTGGGGCCTTCTATCCTCGGCCTCGATCTTCAGCTTTCGACCCTCGGCCTCGGTTTTCGGCCTTCGAATTTCCAGCAGAATAAAAATTACAGCAGCTATTTAAGTCCAACTTTTGATCCGTTAACCATCCGAAACTCACCCGAACACAAACCATATATGAATTTCAATCATAAAACACGCTACGGACATGCTCGCGCACTCAAAACACTGAAAAGAGGTCATCTTGACCCGATATTGACCATGGTCAAACTCCCAAATTTCTTAATCTTACTAGTCTCTCCACCAATGATCAAAAAACAAAATATACCCAAGCCCCTCGGGACCTCAACCAAATATACCAACAAGTCCTAAAATATCATACGAACTTAGTCAAAACCTCAAATCATATCAAACAACGCTAAAACCATGAATCATACCCCAATTCAACCTTAATGAAACTAAGAAATTCCAACTTCTACATTCGACGCCGAAACCTATCAAATCAAGTCCGATTGACCTCAAATTTTGCACACAAGTCATAAATGACATAACAGAGCTATGAAAATTTTTGGAACTGGATTCCGACCCCGATATCAAAAAGTCAACTCCCCGGTCAAACTTCCAAACTTAAATTCCTATTTTAGCCATTTCAAGCCTAATTTAACTACGGACTTCCAAATAAAATTTCGGACACGCTCCTAAAATCAAAATCACCATACGGAACTATTAGAATCATCAAAATTCCATTCCGGTGTTGTTTGCTCAAAAGTCAACTCTCCGGTCAACTCTTTCCATTTAAGCTTCAAAAATGAGAATTGTTCTTTAAATTAAATTCTGAATATTCCGAAAACCAAACTCGACCGTACACGCAAGTCATAATACATATTTCGAAGTTGCTCGGGACCTTAATTCTCTGAACGTCACATAGATTCTTAAAACGACAAGTCAGGTCGTTACATTCTCCCCCTCTTAAAACATATGTTCGTTCTCGAACGTGCCAAGAATTATTCTGAGGACATTAAATTACCGAGTGTATTATTACACACATACCCACGGGTGATTCTATATTCTGCAATTTAACATGGATCCGACAACACCATCTCAGTTGAGATTATTTCTTTTATCCATACTTATAAACTTTAAAACCAATTTCTTACACTCCAAACATTTTCAAAAGGTCTGATTTTTACATCAACGCACAATATTAGTCTAAACTTGCTATAGTAACTCGTGCCTACACACACATCAACTTTTTTGATAGTGCTGAAGTATTTCGGGGTGTTACATTCTCCGCCACTTTGGATCATTCGCCCTTGAATGAGAAGTAGAGTCCGCCCTCAAACACATAACATAACTTATCTCTTTTTTCGCACGTCTCAATCCTCCAAATTTTACTAACTCCCAAATTTTTCAGAAATTTCGGCAGAGTCTCCCCTGTAATTGGGCCTATCCACCTGTTAGAGTAACACCAAAACAACTCCTAACAACACATCCACAATCCAACAAAGCACTACAATGTATATATCAATAACACTAATCTCAGTATTACAAGCACTGCATAATCATAATGATATCTCGACATGAAACACATCATATGTATGTCCATAACCACATCTCTGATCATAATAGCTGTTTATAATTAACTTCAGCATCCTCAATTAATCTTATCTTAACCAAAATCTCATATCTTATTTTCACAACACTGACGGCAACACGGGCATGAAGACCTCGTAATTATTTACTCGGATTAACGAGTCATATTTAACGTCACCTGGGCGGGCACCTACCTCGTAGGTTAAAACTCAATAATTACAACACGAATTTGGCAAATATGCACAGAGAATTTCATACAAGAATTTTCAAATAAGCCTAACAGGCATGACTCCCTATTAGTACTATAGTACAAATTTAATTTCACAAGGGAGAACTTAAACACAAGAATTTTCCTCACAAGGATCTCGTCCTTATATAACTTCNTCTCATATCTTATTTTCACAACACTGACGGCAACACGGGCATGAAGACCTCGTAATTATTTACTCGGATTAACGAGTCATATTTAACGTCACCTGGGCGGGCACCTACCTCGTAGGTTAAAACTCAATAATTACAACACGAATTTGGCAAATATGCACAGAGAATTTCATATAAGAATTTTCAAATAAGCCTAACAGGCATGACTCCCTATTAGTACTATAGTACAAATTTAATTTCACAAGGAAGAACTTAAACACAAAAATATTTTCCTCACAAGGATCTCGTCCTTATATAACTTCCACTGCTGCTCGTAGCCTGGTTTAAACATATCAATTTATATTAAAAATGCGAGGATCTCGTCCTCAGTTCTGAATCACAAGTATTTTGCACATCGTGCCAACTGAATGTTTTTCAATTTCCTTTCTTTCTTCTTTTCTATAAATTTCGTAAATAATTTTCTCAACACATAATGAACTCCCATATCGGTAGGGCATATAATTCATAAAATTGAACTCAATTATTCTGAAATCACATCAAAACCCATTGTAGAGAGTAATAGAAAGTCACTTTTGGACTTATAGTCCTCAATGGTGTACAAAATAAAAATGATAGACACGGGCTAACCTCATCGAATCTCCCAACAGGGATAACATATAAGTGATTCACAAAATTACGAAGCTCCCCCATAAGCGGAGCATAATAGGAGGACTCGCCTCAATATTCAGAACTGAATCAAATTAAGGAAAAATATTCTTTTATAACAGATCATGATCATACCTGTAATGACACCATCTGGTGTAGTGGCTTCAGCCACACCATAGCAAATATATCAACGGGCTGGGCCTTCCCCTTTGGGTCACCCTTTACCAGCATGTCCTCCACAACTGGTTATGCACGTGGGGTAGTAACTGCATTGGGGCCCATAGCCTGAGTGTGCTGATAAAATCCACCCCTCCCAAGTCTAGGACAATCTCTCATGATGTGCCTAGTATTACCACACTGATAACAACCCCTCTACAGGTTCGGTTGCTCCTACTGGGTCTATTCCAGATAACTGAATAACCATTATAGGAACCTTGTGTCGGTGGTGCATTAAAAGAACTTACTGGAGCACTCCGAGTATTCTGAAAATTATTTCCATGACCCCGCTGATACTGAAATGTAGAATTATTAAGGACGCGGGAATATCGCAAGTCCCAGCATCATCCCATACAAATTTCAGTTCTTAATCATATACATGTTTCGGAGAACCTTTCAATACCACATAAATACATCTCAGGCCAAACCCCGCAATCTGATCGTTGATAGTGTACTCGCTTCACTTGGAGTGAAGTCATAGGACACAATCCGATGATCCACAATACTAACCTTCACCGCTAGTATGACACCAGCCATAAGACACCTCAAGCCATTTATTTGGCGTATGTCATTCTCGTGACAGTTAAACTCGCTTCCTCCAGTGCATTGACTGCTAGTATGTACCCTTCACTAAATGGAAATCCCATACGAACCACATAGTCTCTAATACCACCAGCTATCTTCAGAACTACATCCACCTCGTGACCCTACCATGATTGTGACGATTAGGCAACTAATTAAACCTTCTTAAGATCGTACTTATCAACTAGATATCAGAACCTGTTGTACCCCCATGTGCACAACTGAATAATCTCTCAATACTTTTGCATCTTCGATCTGGACGACACATTATAACAATGGTTGAGCAACCCTGGCTCCCTTATAACCCCTCTGTAGTATCACGAACCGTTGGCGCATAGTTGATACCGAGTGTGCAATTTCATACACGAGTGGATGCAAAAGAACATAAGATATATGCTTTAAGCTCAATAAATGTTGCACGATAAGGAATGAAAGAAGTGGAAATTTTCCTACTAGCTCTGTAGCCTCTCGAAGATAAGTACATACGACTCTGTATCGATCCGCAAGACTCTACCAAATTCGTTAGTGACACGTAGAACCTATGAACTTAGAGCTCTGATACCAACTTGTCAGGACTCAAAATCTCACCACAGGCATCGTGATGACACTTAGTCTTTATGACTAAGTAAGCCGATCATAATAACAATCCAAGCCAATTTTTTTTATAAATAGATAATCGAAACCAACAGTAGAAATAATGATACAACCACCCAAGACTAGTAATACTCAGTCACGAACTCTAACTGAATACATGCAATGAATCTCAAAGATCGAATATAAAATACTGTTCAAATAAAAGTTGACAGTGCAATAAAATGGAAAGAATCCAAGGGACTGCGATGACCAAACAGCTCTACCTTGCATCCTTGCGAGCAACACAATAACTTTGCCCGAGTCCGATATCTCCAATACCTGGATTTGCACAAAAATATGCAGAAGTGTAGTATGAGTACACCACAGTCGGTACCCAGTAACTATCAAGACTAACCTCGGTGGAGTAGTGACGAGGTACAGTCAAGACACTCACTAGTCAAATAACCTGTGCAATATAGCAGTATACAATAGTATTGAAAAATAACTAGCAATGATAACAACAAAATCAACCAGTGATATAATAGCAAGGCAACAAGAACATCATAATTATTGCTCAAACGAATAAGGAACACAAGTACAACTAATTAAACATGTCCTTCAAATATAAATCTTTCAAATAAAAGTCACCTTGTGACACCTCATTTCAAAATCATAAACATACGGGTCTCAGCCCACTTCCATATTTCCACGGCACCTCATGCCCATATTTCTATCACCACTGCACGGACAACTCACATGCCAATAATATCAATGTATTTAAGATCCACATGATTAATTTATTTTCATTAAAGTGATTTTATAATTTTTAAATCAAGTAAGAAATCAACAAAGAAATGAATTTATTTTAGAAATTATTTGGGCGAAGAGAGTAACATTGCACTTAAATTAAGCATCAGATAAACTATTTACTTGGATGTAAATCTATTTAATTTAAAACCTAATAATTTCTTTGATTTAAATCAACTCAATCATCAAAAATCAGTAAGAAAAACCAGAAATATACTTCTTCAGAGTCTCGTGTTAAAAAGCCAAAGCCAACACAATACAACTAGGAGCACAAAACACATAATAATAAAGTCAACTAGTACATCACAGAAGAAGACAAGAATTTACATATTAAATGAAACAAAATCATCCAAGACAAGAACATAAATAAAGAAATATCAACAGGGCACTCCTGAGGTACCGCCTCGTAGTCCCAAATCATAAATAAATTCACAATATCTCATTTTCTTATATCACCGCGGGAGCCTTCACATTTTATTTTTTTTAAAGAAATTATTTTTTCCGAAATAACATCCCACGTTTTAGCCACCCTTATCAAACCGCATGACTTCTAGTAGTTCCCCTACTAGCCACGCATTTCAAGCCACCCTTATCTCACCGCGTGCGTTTCAACACCCTGACCTTATATCACCGCATGCATATCAATATCACAATATTTCACAAATCGCACCTCAAGTGCCCAAATATCATAGCATAATACAACTTGCACCTCAAGTGCTCACATATCACAATATATCAAAAATTGCACATCAAGTGCTCAAATATTACAACATATCACAAATTGCACACCAAGTGCTCAAATATTACAACATATCACAAATTGCACATCAAGTGCTCAAATATTACAACATATCACAAATTGCACATCAAGTGCTCAAATATTACAACATATCACAAATTGCACATCAAGTGCTCAAATATTACAACTTTCCACAGAAAATCAACAATACATTATGTTTTCACAATAAGGAGCCCACAACTCGATCATAATGTGTACAACATCTTAACAAAATGTTCGGCAGTGAACAACTCAACCGAAAAATATTTCACAATTTGGCACTTTGCCTCAATACGTTTGACGGTCTTTATAATTCAATTCCAAATTTTCAACAACGTGAACTGAAAAGTAATTCATCAAGGAACAACACCTCTTTTAAATCACAACTTCAAGAAATAATTAGATTTATTCATCTTATTAACTAAAATTTTCCATTTAAATTATCTGAAGGTAAAAATCAATAATGAAAGTGTTTTCCATAAAAATGGCAACTCAAACAAACACAGAGTCCACATAAAAGTCAAGTGACAATCACACCAAATTATCATATAAAAACAACCTCGGAAAACAAGGAATGAAGCATGACAAATGAGAGATTTAATAAGTTACAATAATCTTTCCAATTTTATACTTAAGGGCGTCTACGAATTTCAACCGATATAATATGCACATATAAACCAAGTACGTAGTCATCACCTCGCGTATATGGTTTCAATTACACAATTTCGACATAAGACTCGATGCCTAAGGGGTATTTCCCCCACTCAAGGTTAGGCAAGATACTTACCTTTTTGAAGTTAAGCCGATATTCCAAAATTGTCTTCTTGCTCTAATTGACTCCGGATAGCTCAAATCTAACCAAATTAATTCAATTCAGTGAATACTAATTATAGGAATTACTTCCATATGAAAATACTAATTTTCCAACAAAAATCCGAAATTTAACTCAAAAATCGCCTATGGGGCCCACATCTCGGAATCCAACGAAACTCACACAATTTGACAACCCATTCAATTACGAGTCCACTTATACCAATTTTATCAAATTCTGATAAAAACTCGACCTCCAAATCTAAAATTTTTGTTCTTGAAAAGTTTTGCAAATTTTTTGATTTCTTCCATTTAAATCCGAGATAAATGATGAATATAACCTTGGATTTATGAAATATAATCACTTTTGGATATAGAACACTTACCCCAATCCATATGGTGAAAATCTCCTCAAAAATCGCTTCAATCCGAGCTCCATAGCTCCAAATATGTTAAAATGGAAAATGGGACGACATGCTTATAACTGACAGTTCTGTCCAGGCTGCCCTCGGCCCTAGGTCCTCGGCCCTCGATCCTCGGCCCTCATCCCTCGACCCTCGGCCTTCGATCCTCGGCCTTCGATCCTCGGCCTTCGATCCTCGGCCTTCGATCCTCGGCCTTCGATCCTCGGCCTTCGATCCCCGGCCTCGTTCCTCGGCCTTCGATCCTCGGCCTCGATCTTAGGCTTTCGACCCTCGGCCTCGATCCTAGGCCTCGGCCTTCGGCCTTCAAATTTCCAGCAGAATAAAAATTGCAGCAGCTGTAAGTCCATCTTTTGATCCGTTAACCATCTGAAACTCACCCGAACACAAACCATATATGAATTTCAATCGTAAAACACGCTACGGACCTGCTCGCATACTCAAAATACTGAAAAGAGGTCATCTTGACCCGATATTGACCATGGTCAAACTCCCAAATTGCTTAACCTTACTAGTCTCTCCACCAATGATCAAAAATCAAAATACACCCAAGCCCCTCAGGACCTCAATCAAATATACAAACAAGTCCTAAAACATCATACGAACTTAGTCGAAACCTCAAATCATATCAAACAACGGTTAAACCATGAATCATACCCCAATTCAACCTTAATGAAATTAAGAAATTCCAACTTCTACATTCGATGCCGAAACCTATCAAATCAAGTCCGATTGACCTCAAATTTTGCACAAAAGTCATAAATGACATAACAGAGCTATGAAAAGTTTTGGAACTGGATTCCGACCCCGATATAAAAAAGTCAACTCTCCGGTCAAACTTCCAAACTTAAATTTCTATTTTAGCCATTTCAAACCTAATTTAACTACGGACTTCCAAATAAAATTCCGGACACGATCCTAAGTTCAAAATCACCATACAGAGCTATTGGAATCATCAAAATTCCATTCCGGGGTTGTTTCTCAAAAGTCAACTCTCTCGTCAACTCTTTCCATTTAAGCTTCAAAAATGAGAATTGTTCTTTAAATTAAATTCCGAATATTCCGAAAACCAAACTCGACCGTACACGCAAGTCATAATTCATATTATGAAGTTTCTCGGAACCTTAAGTCGCTGAACTTCACACAGATTCTTAAAACGACAAGTCGGGTCTATACATGGCGGTAGCAGCTTTTCTAAACGGGCTGAGAAAAAACGGTTCAAGGGCAAGAAGAAAGTTATTAAGTAGGCTTATGAAGTAACCCCCCCCCCCCCC
>AWOL01S0018115.1:22654-36144 GCA_000715115.1 Nicotiana otophora
AGAACCCCCCCCCCCCCCAAATGACTTGGGATGAAATACAAAACGCATATTGCGCCGAAGCCCGAGAAGACGAGGACGACCTCAATGGGCCGACCCACGACTGACCATGGTGCAAGCAGAATCCAGGAAAGATCGAAGAAATGATATAAGAAGAGATCTCGCGGCCTCACGACCCAACCAGGAAGGACATCTCCCATATGTCAAAACCACCGGTGCGTCCTCATCCCGCCATAAAGAGGGCCCACCCCAATCAAGAACCAGGACTCACCAAATGAGAGAGGTATACCATCTTTACTATCCGCTCACAATATTTGTGTGTCACCTACAGAGATAGTCTACGCCTTGGAGAAGCTCGGACCAAAGGTGAAACAGCCACAAAGGATGAGGTCAGACCCGAATACTAGAAAATCAGATTCCCTCTGCGAGTTCCATCAAGAGCGAGAACACAAAACCGAAGATTGCATCGCCCTAAGACAGGAGGTCGTAAACATCCTATGCCAGAGACACCTAAAAGAATTGCTGAGCGATTAGGGAAGGACCAACTTTGCCAGAGGACATGAACAACACCAAGGGCCGCCGAAACCACCCTTGTCGCCTCGCACAATCCACATGATCATCAGTGGTGGGGATGACGCTTCCATTAACAGTGTAAAGTTCACCACAGCCCATAAGCTCAAACAGTTAATCACCCACGAACGGTATGATGAACTCGAAGAAAGTATCATCTTCGATAAGTCAGATACCAACGGTTTGGCTTTCCCTCAATATGATGCTCTTGTTATCACTTTACGAATTTTAGATACCGACGTAAGACAAATTATGGTAAACGATGGGAGCAGAGCATGCATTATCCATCCTCGAGTACTTACACAAATGAAACTCGAGGACAAGTTAGTGCCGCGTTACATCACACTAACAGGTTTTAACAATGCAGTTGAGCGAACATCTGGCGAGATCACATTCCTCGTCCTGGCAGGTGGCGTCACTTTTGAAACCACATTCCATATCATGGACCGGGAAACAACATACAATGCCATAATAGGGTGACCATGGATACACACCATGAGAGCCATCCCCTACAGCTTGTACCAAGTCATCAAATTCCCAACTTCACGGGGAATATTCAGTATACAAGGGGAGCAATGCACATCCCAAAAATGCTACAGCATCGCCTTAGACTATACGGCCACCCAAAAAATAAAGGATAAAGAAAAAGAGGCATAGCAATCAATATGGCCGAGGTCAATATGCGATGACAGCGAGGACGTCATCAGAGACCCTGATGTGGTCGAGGCCACATGATCGACCATAGAGGACCTCGACCCCGTTTAGTTAGACATCAACGATCACAGCAGAAAATATTTCATCGGCTGCAAGCTTCAGGAACCAAGTAAGTTTCGTGAATTTTTAACTGCTAACACGGTCTTTTTGCTTTAAGCCATGCAAATATGCCATGTATACCAAAGGAGATCGCCACACACAAATTGAACATTGATCCATTCCACCCCCGGTGCGGTAGGTTAGGCGTAAGTTCCACTCCGTAATCAATGATGCAATACACAAAAAAGTGGAAAATTGTTGGAAAATGGCTCTGTCAGGGAGTCGAAGTACCCCCAATGGGTCGCCAACGTATTCATGGTGTAACACTCCGAAAAATTTTGAAGAGTTTTAAGACCATTAAGAAGATTGGTGGGGTGCTAATTATATTAATTCGGGTATGAACAAGACTGATAATTTGAATGCTATCAATTGATCATGATGATATATGTATGAGGTGCATTAATAATGATTTATGGTCTAAGAAGAGCCCTAAGGCTAAGTCACGTTGAAAATTATATGATGGGATAAAGTTTCAAGTGAATTCGCACAAGACCTAACTTCAAACGATCATACCTCTTAAGATATGAATAGTTATATGGTGTATAACCTATCAAAAGAAAGGTCTATGTGTCTAGTTTCTACTTCTTCAAACCGTTTGTCATTTGGAGAAGTTATGACCTTTTTACTAAAGGGTGGAAGAATAGCTACGCGAGTCTTGCGTAGCCTGCACAACATAGCAGTGTAGCCTATGCACCATTGCGTAGGCAAATCCAACAGATTCAAGGGTCGTTTTGAGGAGCTGAAAACGTGGCTTTAGAGATAGAATGTGTTAGTTCTTCATATTGGAATGGATTTCTAGAGAGAAGGAGGAGCTCTTCCACCATGGATACACTTCAAGGTAAGTTATTTTGGTACAAGGATGATTATATAACATCATTTAGTGATAACACTAACATTATTATAGATCAAATCCATAGGAAATGGGTTGAATCTTCAAGAACACCAAAAAGAGAAAAAGTTAGATTCTTCCACCAAGAGGTAATCCCTTCACTTGAGCTTCATATATATGTCATATTGGAGTATGTGTAGCATGTTTATGAGTTTTATTTGAAGTTATAATGGGATATTGTATGAACCCTAAGGGGGAGGGTCTTGAAAATGATATTTTGGGCAAAGAAAAAGATGAATAGTGATGAATTGATATAAAAGAAATTGTTTTGAGTTTCTAATGATTCCAATAGGCTTGATAACTTAATTGATGAACGAATTGAATAGGGAATCACCATTTGGACAAGATACAATACTAGTTCTTGAAATGGGTGTTCTTGAACATAAGGTTTTGTTGGTATAGACAATGAATATTGACTTAATGATATTGGGTAATTAACATAGTATTATTAATGATTCCAAATGAGTATTAAATGATAAGAATGAAATTGAATAGGCTAATGGGTGAGCCCATTGAATAATTTGCGATGGTTGAAGGCTTATTGCCGAATTGTGAAACCTACATGGATATTTTTGAATCTATTCGTATTTATTTTGATGTAGTTGGGATATCTAATGGTAGGTATTAAATTGTGGGATGATATTTGGACATTTTAATCAATTGGAGCATTTTAGTATTTTCGGAGCTTGAAGGTTGAGGTAAGCAACACTTCTAAACTTGGTTTTGAGGGTATAAATCCCTGAAGTTTGTGTTGTATGAATTGTTTGAAGATGACGCACATGCTAGGTGACGGGCGTGTGGACGTGCATCATGGAAATTGTGACTTAAATTGATTCCGTGGAGTTTCATAATAAAATAAATGACATTATCCGCATATCCTCCATGTGTTAGATAAATCGAGCTGAGACTCATATTAAAGATCATGTTTAGACTGCACAACGATATATTTTGGGACCCACATGGGTGGTATTGTTGTTGAATTATTGTTTAAATTTACAAATTTTGTACTCAGTCACATCTATCACTTGCATATCATATCTTAGTCTCTGTTATTATTAATTGATACACAATATCATCATTTTGGGCTAGTTTCATGACATTGTGAGCCCGAGAGACTAGAGAGAGTGATGATTGAGTGAGGCCGGGGGCCTGATTGTGAGGTTATTATTATGGGATCGGGATGCACGCCACAACAAGTTTTATTTACTTATGCCTGGATCTAGCTTATTATAGCGCTTGGGCTGAAGGAGCCCCTCCAGAGTCTGCACCCCCACAAAGAGCGTAGTTGATATATATATCTGGGATGGATCTTCCCTGGGCATGGATCTTGCCCCATATATATATATATATATATATATATATATATATATATATATATATTGAGGGATGGATCTTCCTTGGGCATGGATCTTGCCCGTAGTATTTACATTGAGGGATGAATTTTTTCTGGACATGAATCTTGTCTGAATCATTGATATTTGGGGATGGATCTTTCCCTGGGCTGGATTGGCCTTATACCGTATTGAGTGATTGACTGTCAGTTGATGGATATACATATATATTTTGAGATGGATCTTCCCTGGGATGGATTGACCATATACAGTAATGAGTGATTGAGTATTTTAGATTGTGAGTACACAAAGTTTTCATTAAGGCGCATCACATACAGTATGCACAGGCATGTAGATACAATGACGTCATATTCCTCGTATTGTCAGAATTGATCTTTTTTATTTGTACCGAAAGCAACTGTTGAACTTGAAAGCATGCCTACATTTATGTATTGATATTATTTATACTGGACTGTACATGCGGGGTTCGTCACTACTTTCAACCCAGAGGTTAGTTTTATTACTTATTGAGTTGGTTGTACTCATACTACACTCTGCACCTCGTGTGCAGATCCAGTTACTTCCAGATACGGCGGTTTCCAGATTTGAGGATTTAACTGTTGGAGACTATCAAGGTAGTTTCTCGGTGTCCGCTGACCTTGTCTCTCTTTCCTTCAGTTATTGTACTATTCTATACTTTCATACAATCTTTTATCAGTCAGACTTTGTATTCATATTAGATGCTCATGTACTCAGTGACACCGGATTTTGGGAATGTATTTTTATGTTAGAAATTGTGAGATTTTCTATGAAATTCAATATTATGTTTTCAAACTTAATGGAAATCGCAGTTTATTAAGGTTGTCGGCTTGCCTAGTATTGAGATAGGCGCCATCATGATAGGTTAGGATTTTGGGTCGTGACACATGGTGAAAAAGAAGAACGACAAATGGTGGATGTGCGTTGATTTCACCGACCTGACCAAAGCTTGCCCCAAGGGTTCATTCCCAGTTCCCCATATCGACCAATTCATCGACGCAACGGTCGGGCACGAGATACTAAGCTTCTGGGATGCTTACTCAAGATATAATCAAATCCTCATGGATGAAGAGGATCAGGAAAAAACTACCTTCATCACCCACCAGGGGACTTACTGCTACAAGGTCATGCCCTTCGGACTGAAAAATGCGGGGGCAACTTATCAAAGGTTGGCGATGAAGATGTTCAAAGACCAACTCGATAAAACGATAGAAGTCTACATAGACGACATGTTTGTCAAATCCAAAAGTAAAGAAGATCACATCGACCACTTGAGAGAAGCCTTCGGCATACTCAAGCAATACAGCATGAAACTGAACCCCGAAAAATGTGCATTCGGCGTGGCCTCAGGAAAATTCTCCGGTTTTCTAGTGTCGCAGCGAGGTATCGAGGTTAATCCCGACCAAATCAAGGCCATCTAAGGGATACCAGAGCACTTGACCACCAAAACACAGGTTCAAAGGTTAACTGGTCGTATCACCGCCCTTTCAAGGTTCATTTCACGATCCTCCAATAGGTGCCATAAGTTCTTCGACGTACTCAAAAAGGATAACGGCCTCCAATGGACCCCCGAGAGAGTCCAAGCCCTGAAGGAGGTAAAGGTGTACTTGTCATCGCCGCCGTTGCTTTCAAACCATAACCGGGAGAGCCCCTGCTGGGACCAGATCGATAAGGGCAGGAATGTTGAATTTTGACCTAAGCTCGGCCAGATTGGCCTCTTCCATCACTGATTCCGAGACTTCAGGCTCACCTTCAGGAGCATTCAAAAAATCGGACCTAACTTTCTCACTACGAGGGATTATTTCCTCTATCGTAGAAAAAATATCTTCTTCAGTAGCGACAGAGACCCTATCAACATGAGGGGGTATAAGCTATGCCAAAGGGATATGGTCAGTTGCCATACCGGAAGCAGAGGGTACATCAGCCATGTTGTTAAGGGAGGATATTTAAGTAATGAAGTGTTAGAAACGGAGAGAATCGCTAAAGCCGGTAAGAAAGTACACGACAATGGATGAAGAAGAAGGAGGCCAAGGATTCTGATAAGAAGAAGACAACATTTGATGAAGAAGAAGAAGATACAGAGTTCTTTGATGTAAGGGTTTCAATTACTCAATTACAGTGCCTGGCACTGTAATTGAAGTGTCAGACCCAATTAGAAGACACGCGTGAAACGAAGCAACGTAACGGAAAATCGCATCATAATGACGTTTGTCGCCATGACGTCATCCTGATTCGTGGGACTTACAACCCCAGAAGTTACAGCTCGCAAAGGAACACGCTGCCAACTCCCCCCAATTATCACGACTCATTCAGGCCGTCCAAATGTTTCAACCACATTATACAATATCCGCCCATCGAGCCCGCCTGAGGCCGGCCTCAACAAGCGGAGGGACTAACTGTATAGGATAAAATCTGCCCTAAAATATTTAGGGTAATATAGCATTAAGGAAAGAGTCAGCTGAGGTCTGCCAGGGAGCAACGAGATTCGTGGTCTAGGTGTCAACGATGACCGAGGTCGAGCACTACTGACGGAGCAATAACAGCTAGTTCTTGAAATAGGATATTAAAGAGAATATTCTAGAAAATATTCTCTGAACTTGTACTATTAGGGTTTGCTAGGGATATGTGTTAAATATATAAGGGAAAAAGAAAAGGAATAGGGGCATGTGATATTCATTGTGATAAGAGCAGACTTATAAAAAAGATTCTCTCTCTTGTAAAGATACAAAGACTACCTTTTTATCAAGATTCTTGCCCACATTATTTCACACTTTTCCATCAGATCCGAGGATTGTTCAAGAAAATCTTGGATTTATCTGTCATTCATTATTGTTAGGAGGAACATTCGTCTAATCCATTCTTTATTGGGTGAATGATTCCTCATATTTACTTAAATGCTGTTTATTGTTATTTATTGCTAGTTACACCTCCACTATTGTTCATACTTTAAGAATATTTTGTGCTTATTGTTGTCAACCTTTGACTGGATCTGCCCCACCTCACACACGTTTTCAAGATCCGCATCTAGAGTTATTATCATTAACTAGATTTAACCCGCTATTACATAAATATAAATAGTTTAGCCGAAAGTCATACTTTTTGGTCAAACAGGAATTAGTTGTTACATATTTATAGTTGTTATATATATATATATATATATATATATATTGTTTTTCCAAATTTTAAGTTATAAAAGATAAAAAGATTATGTAAATTTAAAAGTGGCAGAATATAAAAAGTTCCCGACTTCATTTTTAGTTTCTCAGGTTCCAAGTGCAGTTATAGATTCTTCGTTTGAAATTTCAAATCATTTATTAAAGTTAAGTCTCCACTATAATATAATTAATAGATTTCTGTTTGGTTATTATATATTTGAGTAAATCTATTTTAGAGAGTATTTTTATAAAGAATATACCTTTATAGAAATAGTTATTGCTGTTACAGAAAAAAAATTTGTTATAAAGAGATAAAAAAGTTCTTGTCGTGCCCACACAATATTATACTGCGTGGTTCCTTTGAGTATGTTGAATTTGCCGGAACAGTGCAGCGCGTACGTAAAAATGCATGTGAATCAATCAATTAATGAAGTGGCTGTTATTATATCCGAAAAATAACACTCAATTAATAATGATGGAAAAAACACCCATATTTGAATTTACTAGTATCTATGAACGTGCGTGACACGTTAATAATGACTCGTGATGATTTAAACATTTATTTATATGAAGGAACAATAAAATTTAATTAATGAGAGAGATTTTATGTTTAATAACACAACAATCTTCTAAATGCCGAAAAATATTATTACATTAGCATAATACATGAATTTAAAATAAAAGAATATCATCAAAACTTATACAAATGATCAATTTTGTCATGTTAGTTAGATAATTATGTATTATAGTTTAAAAGTATTTAATATGATGCTATCTTAACGAACACTTTTTTGTGGACAATTTTTTTTGTGTATGTTTCCTCATAATGCTTTGGTTGCTCTGCCTTAATCACAACTCTTGTTGTCGATCTTGATATCTCTCTTGAAAGTGCAACATACAATTGTTCGTGCAAGAAAACATATTGCGGTAAATATAGTCCAATATTTAAGATGTTTGTCCTTGTGCTTTATTTATTATATTTGCAAAACATAAACATACTAAAAGTTATTTTCACACACATTTAAAAGGATATTCCTTAGTTTCGGAAGACAAAAATTGAATTCAGGGATAAGAATATACTTAAAAGCACATTGACCAGTATCATAATTTTTGCATGTTTGACGTTATTGTCAAAACTTCTATTTACCATCTGTGTGCTATTACATAAGTTATTCGGCGTATCTATACTTTTCAGTAGCATGATGGGCATATTTTTCTTCAAAATTAACCTATATACAATGGAAGATCAATTTTAACTTAGTCGATTATATATACGGTGACACTAACATATGGAATAAATAATAAACTTGACAACAAACATGTATGGTGAAAGGACATTTGGTATTAAAGTAATTAAGTATTCTTCTTGGTAGTAATAATTGATATCATTTTCTGCTGAGTCAAAAGCTGAAAAATATTTTATTTTTACTATGATTTTGCAATCAATCTTTTATTTAGTTGATTAATATATTTATTTCTGCTAGTTAAGATATCTTTTTAATTCTATCGTGTGATTTGCACAAATTGCATTGTAATATAATGATAGAAATATTTCTCTTATTAAATGCACTACCATTGCCATTGGGATTGATAACCAAGTTTTCAGCAAGAACCAAATCATCTTTTATTGGATACTCTTTTTCTTTTCCGACACGAAGCAAGAAGACACTGAATACTGGATCTGTTCTTACTTTATATTTCTTGTTAGTTGAATCTTTATTTGAGGCCAGAAGTATAAATTTGGCAAGATAGCTTTTACAATCTCTACTTTTGTTGATTTTGGAACTACTGATAGTACTTGACAGAAATCACCTCCCAAAACATTAATTTTCTACCAAAAGGTTCATTAGTATCCAATATGTCGCTAGAACTCCGGGCAATTATTTCTATCGTTTGACACTTAGCCATAAATGCTTCATTCCATATTATCAATTTTATTTTTCTTATAAATTTAGCATCATTGGTCTGCTTTGATATATTTGTGATGGTTATTTAAGTTGTTTGAAGATGTATATCAAATCTAAAGTGGGTGGCCTACAATAAAATTATTGTTAGTACACCACTTGCTATTATTGTTAATAGTGCCATGCCTCTTAATATAATATTTGCAAGTAATGCATGACATAGAAATATTATTTCGATTCCGTCGGAGGCATCTACAAAGAATAATCCCGTTATACCAGATTCGACTCTTTATAATATAGTCGTGAAAGCTTGTTCTTGATTAGGATTTAGCTTTGGTTGTGCTTCCTCAAATACTTGTATAGCATTTTGGTTCTTAATAATATACTAGCATTTTTACTTTGTGTGCTAACGCTCTTTTTATGAAATACATTTATGTACCCTAAGATCTTTTTTAACTTGAATAAGAATTTTACTCGTATGATGAATTTAAAAAATAACTGAATTGAATTCACTTGCTAAATAATTAATTAAAAGATTTAATTATTTGGTTTAACATAAAAAATAATTTATTTTATGTTGATTCAGATCTTAATATTAGTTCATCTCTTGTTTTGAATATTTAATCTTAATTATAATTTTATCCACCATAAATTTTATTTTCAAAGAGTAACAAAATTGATATGACATTTTACTTTTAGATCGTTATGTTTGTAGAATCATTAGTGGTATTGACTCTTACCAACTATTATTTTTCTTTCTCACTCTAACGACCCGACCAGTCATTTTGAGAATTTAAGTCTCGTTCGGTGGCATAAGGCCCTGAGCAGCTTCATCATATGTGTATTGACTTGCGTGCGTGATTGAATTCAGTTACCGGATGATTCAGAGTGATTTGGGACACTTAGTCCCTAAAACGGAAGCTTAAGTCTTAGGATTTTTGACCGTAGTCGGAACTATGTGAAGACGACTCCGGAATGGAGTTCTGTCGGTTTCATTAGCTCCTTATGGTGATTTTGGACTTAGAAGCATGTCCGGACTGTAAATCCGAGGTCTGTAGCTGATTAGGGCTTAAAATGGCGAAAATCAAATTTTTGGAGATTTGGACCGGAAGTGGACTTTTTGATATCGGAGTCGGAATGTGATTCCGAGAGTTGGAACATCTCCGTTATATTATTTGGGACTTGCCTGCAAAATTTGACGTCATTCCGGGTTGATTTGATAGGTTTCGGCACGAGTTTTAGAAGTTGAAAGATTTGAAATTTATAAGTTCGATTCATGGTGTGATGCGTAGTTTCATCGTTAGTTGATGTGATTTGAGGTCTCGACTAAGTTCGTATGGTGTTTTAGGATTGGTTGGTATCTTTGGTTGAGGTCCCGGGGGCCTCGGGTGCGTTTCGGGTGCTTAATAGATTAAAAGTTTGATTTGTGTTACTGCTAAGTCTTCAGGCTTCTGGTATTTTCACACCTGCGGTGAAGAGATCGCAGGTGCGAGAGCGCACATGCAGAGAGGAAAGCGCAGAAGCGAAAAGGTGGAGGAGCGCCAGGGGTCGCAGGTGCGAGGAAAATTCCGTATCTGCGATGCCCGCAGATGCGCATTTTGGTGCGCAGAAGCGAGAGGAAGTGCAGGTGCGCCTTGGACGTGCACACCTGCGGTCGCGCAGATACGGCTAATTATGCGCAGGTACGGTCACGCCTGGGCAGAAAAGAGAAATTCGAGGGTTTGGTTTCATTCTTCGTTTTTGGACTTGAGAGCTCGGAATTTGGCGATTCTTCGAGGGATTGTTAGAGGAAACTTTGGGGTAATGATTCCTAACTCGTTTTTGGTTGTATTCCATTAATCTATAGTTATTTTCTCCATTTAGTTTCGGATTTTTGGGGTTGAAATTGAGAAAAAATTGGAAGAACTTCTTCAATAAAGATTTTGAGTTTTGAAGGGGGATTTGTGGTCGGGTTTGAGTAATTCATATATGGTTGGACTCGTGAGTGAATGGGTGTTCGTATTTTATAACTTTTACCCGATTTCGAGATGTGGGCCCGAGTCGACTTTTTAGGGCGGATTTCGGAATTTTTGTTAAAATATTGATTTCACTAATTAGATGAGTCTATTGTGGTTGTATTCATAATATGCAATTTGCGTTTGGCTAGATTTGGGCCATTCGGAGTCGGATAATTGAGGAAAGGGCATTCTTACGGATTGTTTGAGCTTGGTTCGAGGTAAGTATCTTACCTAACCTTGTGTGGGGGATTTTCTCCTGAAGATTTGAGTCTTCTATGTTGATTGTAGCCAATGTGCACGAGGTGACGAGCGCGTGCACGTGCTTATTTGTGGAAAGTTGGACTTTTTAGGGTCCTTAGGTCCTTGTATTCATTAAATATACAGTTTTTCTTGTTATGATTATATATCTTAATTTCTAGATTCACATCTACCTGCTTAATAAGAATAAATTATTTCATGATCCACTATTATCGTTACTTGATTCATATGTGCCTTAATTGAAACTGTTATCTCTTTTATAGTCATGCTATTTTTTCATAACTGCTTATCTTTATTTGGAATTTATATTATTTCATCCAATAATTTGTTCAGTCTTAATTGAGGTTATGATTATCTTTCCGCTGCTTATCCTTAATTAAATTGTTGAAAATCCTTAGTAATTTCTCAACCTTAAAAGAAGGTTTAGATATCCTATGTCTTAGTCGACTTGTTTTATTTGGAACTATTTGACTCGTGTTAGTTTCCCTATTTTTGAAATGTATATTGTGGGATCGTTGATACACATTAGTTTCCCCTTTGTTGAGTTGTTCTCTTTACGCCTAGCATTCTTTACTGTGGTTGTTCCTTGTGATTTGGTCCCACATTTTCCTATGATTTAAGAGTTCTTGAGTTGATTTACTTGTCGTACTTTGTATTATTTCCATTGTAGTTGTTGTATTTGTTGTGGTGATGCACGAGATTTCTGCCGTGCGGTTGTGTTTTATGGGGTTGCTTGAGGTTTCTGCCATACGGTTGTTGTTATGGGGTTGCACGAGGTTTCTTCCGTGCTATTGTTACTATTGATATTTGTACATGCGGCGTGACAAGGTGAGATATATATATGTGTGGGTTGCGCATGTGGAGAGACAAGGTGGGAACATTATTATGCACGTCTGGCGAGACAAGGCGGGCATTTATGTTACTATTGCACACGTGGCAAGACAATATGGGCTGTGTCAGGGATTGATTTGTGATGATTTATGTCCTGGGGGCATTCTTATTGTTGATATTTGTGTAGCGGTATACGTACCTATGTGAGCTAGATCTTGTGAAAGCTGTGAGAAAATATTCTACGTGTTGTCCGTTCTTCTTTTTCCTTACGCTTATTTGCTAGTATGGACTATGTTAGGACACTTGCATAAGCATACACGTAGTTAAGCACTCTTATCGGATAAGAGGTGTTCTTGATACTGTTGAGCATAGATGCTCACCCTTGTTTACTTGCCTTCTATGTGAGAATGGCTCTATTGGCACGTGAGTTGTCAGTGTGGTTATGAGGTGTTACGAGGGCATAGGATGCCAAGTGTTAGGGTTCGGGTATTGAGACTCGTGAGTTATGAATTGTCCGAGGTTCGTTACCTTGTGGAGTTGACTAAAACCTGATGTAAAAGCGGTTGTAATTGCTGAGGTATTACTCGTCCTTGCTGTATTCGTGATTCCGGATTTAGGTTATGTTCCATTCACTTTGTCTGCGTCATTTTCATGATATTCCACTGATACTTGTTGTTTCGTGCTTTAATGCCATTAATGTATTGTGAGCCATATTGCATAGTCTTTATGTAGACATCATACTTCTGTTATTCATGTACTTATATCTGTTCGGTTTATTAGACCAGTGGGTGTCTTGACTGTTCTTCGTCACTACTCCGCCGAGGTTAGTCTTGATACTTACTGAGCACCGCTGTGGTGTGCTCATGCTACTCTTCTGCACATTTTTGTGCAGATCCAGGTACTTGTTCGTTAGCTAGTTGTGTGGACTGTTGCTATGGAGACTCAAGTTAAACCTGTTGCTTCGTTCGCAGGCTTCAGAGTCACCTTCCAGTTTTCATTTTGCACTGTTTATTCATATTTCTGGACAGTTGTATTTAGAAGTTTTCTACCAAGCACGCTGTAGAGCTTATGGCTTGTACTACCGGTTTTGGGAATTTTAGGAGATTCTATTTAAATAATATTGTTGTTTTAATTATTGTTAGGCTTACCTAGTCCTTAAGACTAGGTGCCATCACGATACCCAACAGAAGGAACATTGGGTTGTGACAAGTTTTTATCAAAGCTCTAGGTTCCTAGGTGCTACAAGTCATAAGCGAGTTCATTAGAGTCTTGCGGATCGGTACGGAGATGTCTGTACTTATCTTCGAGAGGCTATGGAACTAGTAGGACAATTTCACTTTTTTCATTCCTATCGTGCGAGCTTATTGATCTCGGAGTTTGAACTTTTATCATTCCATTCTCTCATAGATGGTGAGGACACGAGCTGCAGTTATCGACGATGCTACTCCCGGAGTAGGTACCTCTAGGGGCAGAGGCAGAGGTTGACGAGGAGTATGTGCCGCAGCTAGAGCGCCTACCAGAGCAGCAATTGAGGAGCCGCCAGTAGTTCCAGTCAGGGAGCAGGTACCGGAGGTGCCTGTTGTTACCCCCGGACTTCAGGAGACCTTAGCACAGTTCCTGAGCATGATTGGTACATTGGCTTAGGCGAGGTTGATTCCGGTTGCACCAGCTATTTCACAGACCGGGGAAGGAGCCCAGACTCCCGC
>AWOL01S0018117.1:0-10050 GCA_000715115.1 Nicotiana otophora
CTTTGCAAACTTTTCAAATATGATTTCATTTCTGAGCTTACATCAATTGACTTATGACGACTTATACGTACGAAAACATGGGTTGTAACAAAAACATTCCTTGTCATTTAATTGAGAAAGCTTCGTGAATATTTTTGCATCTGATAGCCTTCAATTTCGGGAATAAGTTCTTCCGGAATCTACCCTTTACTATGAGGGTTTTATAAGATAGGAACCTTATGTTTACGGTTCTCTTGAAAAGGATGTCTCATGTTCATTCAGGCACAAGCATTTGAAGTTTTTGTTAACTTTCAAATGATAAAATAGATTAAAATATCATTCAGACAAGAAATAAGACAAGAATAAAAGGACTTTGACTTATTCCCTCTTTATTTAAAAGTACATTTACATAAACATTTATTTTCTTAAGTAAATAAAGCTGCCAATACATGTGGCTAACTTGTACAACTTATTTCTACGGAGCTGGTCATGCAGTCCCTGATCCTGATAAGATATTGACCTCGGTTCTAACAGTCCCTGATTTACGTGGCATTCTTGCTGTCATATCATGTATTAATACCCCCATTTCCCAAGTATTTGAATGCTAAGTATGAGGATTCGAACACTGGAAGTCTTGCATTCATCGAAGGCCTTTTCCTTCGTTTTATACTTTATACTACTACTTCATCGGTGGAGACAAATTGTTGGCGGTTTAAAATCTATTTTGAGTTTTGGGAGGTGAGATTTGCCGTCGAACCAAAGATTATTTAACCATTCACAAGTTTTTTTCCACACGAGCTTATGGTCGTCAATCCAGCGGCGGAGGACCTTTAGTGCCTTGATATTGAAGGTCTTGCCTTTGCCAATCATCCTCCCTTCGTATTATTCTTTACGTTACTGCCTCGTTAAAAACCTTTCCATAAAAACCCGATAACAACAAAAACTGGTCGAAGGAAAAAAGAGTGCAGCACATACTTTCAGTACCTACGAAGATCTTCATCAATAATACCTTTTGAGGTGAGTCACGTTCCAATTGCTTGGCAGTTTGACCCCATCGAGATTTTTCAATTCGTATGAGCCTTTACCGGTTATAGCCGAGACCCGGTAAGGTCCTTCACATATTGGTCTTAGCTTCCCGGTGTTAACTTCTTGAGTGCTTTGAGTAACCTTCCTCAAAACCAAATCTCTAACTTTGGAAAACATGATTTGCCTTACGATTGTAATACCTTTCCATCCTCTGCTTTTGGGCCACCATCCTCCGATATGCTAGATCCCGGTGCTCCTCGAGCAAATCTAACTTGACCAGCAACGCTTCGTTGTTTGCTTCTTTATTTGCCTGAGAAAACCTTAAGGTCGGTTCCCCCACTTCCACCGGTATCAAAGCCTCTTAACCGTATACGAGGGAAAAGTGTGAATCTATTGTGCTTGACTTCGCCTTGGTCCTATATGACCATAGCACACCCAAAGGTTAATCTGGCCACTTGCCCTTGGAATTTTCTGACTTCTTTTTAAGGTTTTGAATGATTACCTTGTTGGATGGCTCTGCCTGTCCGTTAGCACTCGGGTGGTATGGTGAAGATGTAATTAGTTTGATCTTTAATCCTTCCAGAAACCTTATGATTGTTGAACCTACGAACTGCTGCCCGTTGTCACAAGCAATCTCTTTTGGAATTCTAAATCGGCAGACGATATTGTCCCATATAAAATCAACCACTTTTCATTCTCTGATTTTCTGGTAAGCACCTGCTTCAACCCACTTAGTAAAATAGTCAGTTAAAACCAAAAACAAAATCTTACCTACCGGGTCCTTATGATAAAGGACCCACTATGTCCATTCCCCTTTTCATGAATGGCCACGGTGACACTACCGAATGCAGACGTTCCGCCGGCTGATGCACTAATTGTGCATGGCGCTGACATTTGTCGCACTTTTGTACAAATGCTTTAACGTCTTTTTTCATCCTGGACCAATAGTAGCCAACCCTGACTAACTTGGGAACTAATTAATTTGCGCGCGAATGATTCTCGCAAACTCCTTCATGCACTTCTCTCATCACGTAATCAGTCTCCGAGGCCCCTAGACACTGAGCCAATGGTCCTTGGAATGACCTTCTGTACAACTGTCCGTCAACACGATAGTAGAGAGTTGCTTTTATCCGCAGTGCCCGAGACGGTTTTGGTTCTTCGGGTAATTTACCATGTCTGAGATATTCATTGAACATGTTCCTCCAGTACCAAATCAAATTGGTTGAAATTACTTCGCAGTAGTCGTTGACATCCAACACCGAATGCAACAATTGGATGATTGCACCGGAATCAGATCCTTTCATCTCTGTGGATGAACCCAAATTATCCAATGTGTCTGCCTCCACATTTTCCTCCCTCAAAACATTGGCGATTGACCATTCTCTGAATCATGTAAGTAACGCTTGAACCTTGTTCAAGTATTACTGCATGCGCTTTTCCTTGGCGTACAAAATTCCATATACTTGGTTTACCACCAGTTGGGAGTCACATTTGATCTCGATGTCATCAGAACCTAATCCCCGAGCTAGTTCGAGTCCTACAACCAAAGCCTCATACTCGGCTTAAGTTTTAGTTAATGGTACAGTTCTGATGGCTTGCCTCAGGGTTTCCCCCGAAGGGGTGATTAAAACAACCCTGAGGCCGGACCCTTTTACGTTGGAGGCTCCATCTGTAAATAAGGTCCAAACTCCCCATGCCGTTCGTGATACCAACACTACTTCATCAACAATTGGACTTACCTACTTCAGTGCATCGGTTCGCATACTATATAGGTATTCTACTGATATCTTTACTGGGGCAATTCAGTGGCTCAATGACAAATAGCCACAATCACAGTTCCAAGTGCAAGTGTAACTGAAGTGCCCCATCTCATCTTCTATCCAAAGTCAAATCACAGCCCCTTAATGCTTTTATATCTACATGCTTCTCTTCAACTTGACTTTCCTCCAAGACATTGCTAAAGCCATGATGAAGATAGGTTTCTGTTTCAATGGAACCACTCCCAACACTTTTTTGTCAATCTATTTGGGATCATTTTGTTCAATAGTTAGGTATAACACCTCTTGTAATTGGAAGGAGTCCTCCCATTCTTTGTGCATAGTTGACCTAGGCTTCTTTTATTTTTGGGGACCAACTGTCAATCTAATAGTGAATTGGCTTATGGTACCATCCTATAGGTCTAACTCCACTTATTATACTCGATACATTTGGTTGGTTTTGACAACTATTTGTTTATCCATCATAGGATTGGAGGTAAGGTTTATGTCCCCCTATACTGATGTAATCTTTCTATTTTATGATTATATAAAAGCCAACCCTAGGTGCAACGCCTAGTGTATTTATTAAAAAAGAAATTCGGCCACGAAGTCGGCCAAAACTTGTGGCTTAATTCCAGTCCTGGGTTTGTATTCAATGTCGAACTCGCTAACTTCGACTTCTGTCATGACCCGGAATCCCACCTTCGAGACCGTGATGGTGCCTAATATTTCACTTGCTAGGCAAGCCAATATTAACTCAATTACTTAACCAATTTTAATAATTCAAAATAAAACATTAAAAAAAATAAACTGAAATAGTCGGAAATGGAATAATAAAATACTAATGACGATATCTGAATATATCCCAAAATCTGGAGTCACGAATACATGAGAAACTAGTGTACTACACATATGGCCTTAAGCCTGTACAACTGTTTGAGACTAGATAAACAGTAGAATAGATAAAGAAGTGGATTTTAGGGCTGCGGACGCCGTGCAGCTATACCTCAAGTCTCCAAATATAGTTGAATCCAAGCAGAACACCACTAGACGCTGCTGGGATCAATACCAGTATCTCCACAAGAAGTGCAGAAGTGTAGCATGAGTACAACCGACCCAAGGTACTCTATAAGTGTCGAGCCTAACCTCGACAAGGTAGTGACGAGGCTATGACAAGGCACCTACATAAAATCCTATACAGATATATACATAAAGCAACAAAATAACAAGTAGGACAATTAAAATATTAACTGGGAGGGGACATGCGAAAGGGGGAATATCATAAGAACGACAAGTATGAAATCACCAACTAGTATCTTTCCGAAATGAGCAACATCATAACGAAGTAAATCACCAATATAAGGCACGGCAACACTAATATATGTAAATAAGGCACGACAACACCCTTCGTGATTTTCACTCTTCCTCACCAAGCAACAATGCAAATCTGAATTAACAGTGCAAGTGGGAAGTAATTTCACTTCAATTTTAGTGACATGATAACAAACTCAACTTTCAAAATTCCCAACATCTTTAAAATAAACAATAAATACAAGACAAATAATTAAAGAAGTAATAATCGATCCTAAGCATGGATAACATAGTCAATAAAAAAGCCTTGTACAAAGCAACAGTTTCCACCCGCATGCTTTAACCAAAATATAACGCATATATACTCGTCACCTCACATATAAGTCGTCCTCACACATAACACACGTAGAAAATAGACCAACAAGTCCTAATCCCTCAAGTCAAGGTTAACCACGACACTTACCTCGCTCTGCAAACCAAATCAAGCCACAACCGCGTTCTTTCCTTTAGAATTAGCCTCCAAACAAATAAAATCTAGCCAATTATAGTTCAAATAATTCGAATTAGGTTTTAGAAACTACCCACGAGTGAAAAAGATTCAATCTTTACTGATTTTGGAAAAGGTCAAGCTCAGGCTTGCTTCGTAAAAATTCAAGATTTGGACCAAAACCCAATTACTCATTCACCCCCGAGCCCGGTTATGTGATTCATTTCGAATTGAGGTCTAAATCTCAATTTTTCCATCCCTAATTTCTATCTAAATCCCTAATTTTTACCATGAAAAATCTTAGATTAAAGGTTAAAATCAATGGGTATTTATGAAAATATAATAAAATAAGTTACAATTTACTAACCAATGAAGTTGGGATGAAAAACCTCCTCAAAATCGCCTTTAGGCCGAGCTCTAACTTGAAAATGGTGAAAAATGGTTTAAATTCCATCTTTTTGATGTTTTAATACCGGCGTCAGGTGATCTTCGCGTTCCCACAACACCTGACGCGTTCGCAAAAAACAACGGCCCAAATGGCCTACTCGTTCGTGAAGGCTTAACCCCCATTGCCTTCGCTTTTGCGAGCCACGTCTCACGTTTGCGTAGAGTATCGGACAGACCACCCCCCAGATTTCCACAATCCTTCACGTTCGCGAGAGGAGGGACGCGTTTGTGAGAGGAGGGACGCGTTCGCAAAGGGTAAACCCCCCACTACTTCGCGTTCGTGACGCAATCCCCGTGTTCGCAAAGAACAAATTTCGCCCCAACCCAACTTCCCCTTCGTGATCGCGAGAGTAGCTTCGTGATTGCGAAGCACAAAGCACCAGACATCACTAACAGCTGAAAACCAGAAATTCCTAAGTCCAAAAATGGTCCGTAGCCTATCTGAAACTCACCCGAGCCCCTCGGGCTCAAAACCAAACATGCACGCAAGTGTAATAACAGCATACGAACTTGCTCGTATGATCAAAAAACCAAAATAACACCTAGAACTATGAATCAGACGTCAAAATGCATGCAATGTCAAAGAAAACTCAAGAACTTCTGAAATCACAACCGAACGTCCGAATCCTATCAAACCAACTCCGTTTTCTACCAAATTTTGCAGACAAGTTTCAAATAGCAAAACGGATATATACCAAGTTCCAGAAGAAAAATCTGAACCCGATACCATAAATTCAACCCACGGTACCTAGGAAATTTCAAACCCTTCAAATTACTAGCTTTCGGCAAAACAAGTCAAATTAACCTAGGAACCTTCGAATGCAATTCCGGGTATATGCCTAAGTCTAAAATCATGATACAGACCCACCCTGATCGTCCAAATACCGATCCGGAGTTGTTTACATAAAATAGTGACCGTAGTCAACTCAAATTATTTTTAAAGCTAAAAATCATATTTTCTTCAAAATTTTATGTAAAAACTTTCCGAAAAAAGACACAGTCTGCGCACGCAAATTATGAAACATCAAATGAAGCTAATAGAGGTCTCGGAATACAGAAATAAGGGCTAGTATTAAAAATGAACTATCGGGTCATCACAACTTCCCATTTAGCCAAACGACCTGACAATTCAGGCTTATGAAGGACAATCCTTGAGAGAAAGGTTGTCACAACGGCTATTGGGTGAGACTGAACATACGACCTAAGCTTTCGGGAGGCAGCCACGAGAGCTAAGGCCAGTTTTTCAAGGTGCGGATAACGTGTTTCCGCTCCCGATAATATTTTGCTAACGTAATAAATGGGAAATTGCATACCTTCTTTTTCTCGGACCAAGACGACACTTACCGCTACTTCCGAGATGGCTAGATAAATCAACAGTTGCTCGCCTTCTCCAGGTTTTGAAAGTAACGGAGGGCCAGATAAGTACCTTTTAGGTCCTTCAGTGCCTGTTGTCGTTCCGGAGTCCACACGAAGTCGTTCTTCTTTTTAAAGAGTGAAAAGAAGTGGTGGCATTTCTCCGAGGACCCTGAGATGAACTTGCTTAGAGCTGCCAACCTACTAGTTAACCCCTATACTTCTTTCACACTTGTTAGCTAGTCTGTGATGTCCTCGATGACTTTGATTTTATTAGGATTTACCTCGATCCCTATTTGTGAGACCAGAAACCCCAAGAATTTAGCGAAGCCAACCCTGAAGGAACACTTCTTCGGGTTGAGCTTCATGTTGTACTGTCTCAAACTGTCGAACGTTTCTTGGAGATGTTTCAGATGATCTCATGTATTTAAAGACTTAACTAACATGTTATCAATATATACATCCATCATCTTACCTATCTGATTTTCAAACATCTTATTAACGAGCCTCTGATAAGTGGCTCCAATATTTTTAAGCCCGAAAGGCATCACATTGTAGCAATATATGCTGAAGTTCGTGATAAAAGAAGTTTTTTATTGATCTTTCGGGTTCATCCTAATTTGATTATACCCGGAATAAGCATTAAGAAAACATATTAACTCGTTCCCGGTCAACGCATCAATCATTTGATCAATGCTTGGCAATGTGAAAGTGTCTTTGGGGCACGCCTTATTCAAATCCTTATAGTCACATCCTAAATGTTTTATTGTTTTTAGGGACTACTACTATGTTAGCTAGATAATACGGATACTTTACCTCTCGGATTGAATCGATGTTAAGTAACCGGGTTACCTCTTCCTTAACAAACTTGTTTCTGACCTCTAGTATCGGTCGTTTCTTCTGTCTTACCAGAGGAAAGTTTAGATACAGACTTAGTTTGTGGACCTCCATCTCTAATGGAATACCTGTCATATTCAAATGTGACCACGCAAAGTATTCAACGTTAGATTTAAGAAAATTTACAAGTTTTAACCTGAGTTTGGGACTTAACCTCGTTCCCAAATGGAATTTTCTTTCCAAACATTCTACGAACAAAGCCAGTTGTTCAAGCTCTTTCGTAGTTGATTTCGTCGCATCCATCTCCTCCGGTACCTGAAAAGATCTTGGTACGTGATATAATTCTGATGGCTTCTTTTCTTCGATCGGGATGGGAGAAGTCACCGGCTTTTGTAATTTCTATTTACTGGTTTCTCTATCCTTGCTTCTGGAAATAGTTACAACGTTCATCTCCGTTACCGCCAGCTGGTCTACTCTTATTTGTTTGATCCCTTCTAGTGTCGGAAACTTCATCAGTTGATGATAGGTTGAGGGCACATGCTTCAGCTCGTGTATCCATGGCCTTCTAAGGATCACGTTATAACCCATGACGCCGTCTACCACTTGGAAGAGGGTGGTCTTTGTTCCTCCTTAGGCATGTGTAGGTAGAAAAATTTCTCCTCGGGTAGTCATCCTTGTTAAGTTGAAGCCAGCTAGAATTTTGTCGCCAGAATAATGTTCCCTGTTAACTTCGCTTATTACAGAACCCTCCATTGTGCTGAAGAAGGATCCCATCAGCATCTTCCTCCGTGAAGGTAATGTCATCTTCTGCGGCTTCTCGGATTCTCTTGCCACGAGTCACCGATATTTTCCTATTTTTGGTGCCAAAAATATCACCCCATTGACCTCGTTTCCTCCGTAGATCATGTTGACTATCATCCAAGGTGACCCTGCTGCTGTCTTTGATGGCTACGCATTGTCCAGGATTCGACCATAATTGTTTTTGGTGCGGTCAATTAAAAATTCTCTAAGATGGCCATTCTTCAACAACGTCGCCTCCTCCTCGTGAAGATATCGGTAGTCCCTAGTTCTATGGCCATGAGTCCCATGGTATTATACCACTTATTAGGATCCCTTTGGCTAGGATCCGACTGGATTGGTTTCTGAAACCTTGCTTCTTTGATATTCCTCATTGTTCACACCAATTCTACCAAGCTGATGTTAAAGTTGTAATATGATAACCTGGGATATGTGGGATCTCGGAACCCGAGCACCTCTTTCTCTTTCAACAATCTGTTATTCCGGTCATGATCCATCTTTCTATCGGAAACGAACCTATCTGATGACTGGAATCCTTTACTGCTATGCCCATCGGTCCTATCGTACGGTAGAAAACGGCCCCTAGAGGACCTTCGATCTGCATCAAAGTCATTTTTATGCTTCTGTTGATTTTTATAGCGACCCCGTACCTAGGAGGACACCGAAGAGCCAAGTTGATTGTCTTATATCCTTATCTTCGACTCAGAGCGATTATGAACATCTACCATGTGGTTGCCTAAAACTCGAGCAAGCTCTCCTTCAACTTTTAGGAGATATCAGAACTCAGTGAATTGAGACCCTTTGTGAGCGCCTCAGCTGTCCGCTGATCCAGAACACTGGTAGCAGCATCCTTTCCTTCAAGAACTAGATTACGAATTCCCGCAACAGCTCGGATTCTCCTTAGAAAATTTTGAATATATCCGCCTTTCTAGCCTGGACCTTTCTTTCTCCATCATGACCTTTGATCTACGAATCTGCAACCATTTCAAAAAAAATCGATCGAATGCTCAGGTAAGAGACAATACCATGTCAGGCCCCCCTTTGTGAGGGTTTTGCCAAACGTCTTCAATAAAAATGACTCGATCTTGTGCCGAGCCAAGTCATTTCCTTTTACCGACATGGTGTAGGTTGTGATGTGCTCCTGTGTGTCCGACGTCCCATCATATTTTGAATATCCGGCATCTTAAACCTCTTCGGGATCAACTCCGGTGTTGCGCTTGGTTTAAACAGCAATTATGTATACTTCCTTGAATCTTTTCCTTTAAACACCGGCGACGCACCTGGAATGTGGTCCATCCTAGCATGAAACCCCTTCACATTCTAGTCCATTCGTTCAATCATTTCTCTCATAAATCTCATGAGCTAAGTTTTGAAAGGATTATTCAAATTAGTGTTCCCAGATTTGCTATCGGTTTCTCTGGCTTCATCGAAACCGACTTCATCTCTTGGGCTGTTGTTATCGGTTCTTCGAGCCATCTTATTTGCAGGAACACAAAGAGGAATTGGGGCCCTTTCATTCACATTATTGGTGGCACCAACAATGCTTTTTTTACTTCCGTCATCACCTGATCTTGCCTCCAGAGGTGGTCCATGATTTCCCTTTGCTGTTCTCTAAGGAGTTTGACAGTTTCAGTGATGTGTTCATCCTCCATATCATCAGGAGTTGAGCCTCGCACATGCCGAGGGTATTGTCCTTCGCGAACTGGTGTTGTTTCATCCCCTTCATTATGGGTTTTGCTGATGGAATCATCACGCTGGGACACTTCTTCCCATTCATCGCGTGCTCCAACGTTGTTGGCGTTATTGACATCATTAGATTCCATATCTAATTTTTACTGACTAAGGAAAGAGTAAAACACTTTTAGTAACAAACGAATTGATCAATACAATTACATAGTTGTCTATGCCCCACAGTAGGAGACAAACTATTTTTCCGTAAAACGGTACAGTTAAATTTATAACGTGGTTTAGACATGCGAATCTATTTGATCCAAATTAATAAGTAAATGAAAACAGAGATAAGATTATCGAATGAAATTAAAGAAGATAACAAGC
>AWOL01S0018117.1:15694-33871 GCA_000715115.1 Nicotiana otophora
ATGTATACGAATACTGGTATGGCTTTATAGGCCAGTACGTCATATGTATAAGTTAGTATTACACACTGTATTCTACTTATCTCACGGCAACCTCTCCGGCTCAGTTATCTATGATAGTATGATACAAAAAGATATGTCATGTTGGTACTAGATTGAGTAAGGTACCGGATGCCCATCGCATCCCATCGGTTTAGGTCGTGACAAATACCGGCCACACACTTGCCCCATGTGCCAGTCATCTGCTGACTCACGTGTTTACCCGTAAAATGGTACAGTTGAATTTGTAACGTGGTTTATAGACAAGCGAATCATTTTGATCCACAATTTATAAAGAAATATAACAAAAAATAAGATTCAATGACTACAATTAAGGAAGATAACAATTATGATTCCTAACTCGACCTTTCTGAGAGCAGAAGTGAAAGTAATGAAAAAGCGATGATAAAACTGTTAGATTGAGAGCAAAATAGTAAAGTTTAGATTTTGTGTGCTGAATATTTCATGTCCCTACAATGGTTGTTAGTCCTGCTATTTATATCTCTACCTAGGAAAACAAGATCCTAGGATCAAGCTCCTCTTAAATTCGAATAAAAGTGTCATTGATGAGTATATAACAACATGCTTTGAATGCAAATATTCCATGTAACGACTGATTGAATACTAGCAAATATTTCATGCAACGACTTCTCATTGAATGCTATCTGAGGTCAAACCTTTGAACTTCTATCATCGACTAGGCTCCATTCGGAATCTATCTTGTACCGGTCACACACGTTGCACCCTGTTCCAATTGTCTTCTGAATCATCTTTTGCATATCTTCGGTTCTACGTGTCACTTTATAATTCGACTACCTATCGTCAACAAATTTTACCATATACAGATAGTCCCCCTACTTTCCAGTGATGCAACTCAGCATTACCAGGAAGTAGATGAATATTCTTTTCTTGGCGGGAAAGTTCATGAACAGTCTTTGACTCTTGAAGGGACGTGCATCTTTTCGCATTTAACACCCCGAACACGTGCTGCCCCATGATTCAGCAAATACTTTTGCCGATTTTAAAGATAATCATGACCACGATTTTTGCCATTTATAACTTCCCTACTATTCATCATTTTTACTTCTTCACTTTCACTACTTTCATAAAGCTTTATCCTTCCCTCCATTTACTTAGAACTCTTTTACAACATTTGACTTCCTAAGCAAGAACTTTCCTTTTACTAACCTTTTACCACCATGGCTTCTCACACTACTTACTTTAAAAATATTGGCCTTCTCTTCGGTGGAGGCCCAAAGAAAAACAAAGCAAGGAGGTCGACGTTGAGTTTGATCCTCCAACTGTTAACACTATCATACCACACCATCTTAGCATTGCCAATGATATCCATGAGCAAAACACACTTACAACTTCCCAAAATAGCAGGTTTTTGCCAGTTTGTCGGTATAATTCCTCTGTTTGTCCTTATAGTATCCCTACTGTGGAGGNATGCCCATCGCATCCCATCGGTTTAGGTCGTGACAAATACCGGCCACACACTTGCCCCATGTGCCAGTCATCTGCTGACTCACGTGTTTACCCGTAAAATGGTACAGTTGAATTTGTAACGTGGTTTATAGACAAGCGAATCATTTTGATCCACAATTTATAAAGAAATATAACAAAAAATAAGATTCAATGACTACAATTAAGGAAGATAACAATTATGATTCCTAACTCGACCTTTCTGAGAGCAGAAGTGAAAGTAATGAAAAAGCGATGATAAAACTGTTAGATTGAGAGCAAAATAGTAAAGTTTAGATTTTGTGTGCTGAATATTTCATGTCCCTACAATGGTTGTTAGTCCTGCTATTTATATCTCTACCTAGGAAAACAAGATCCTAGGATCAAGCTCCTCTTAAATTCGAATAAAAGTGTCATTGATGAGTACATAACAACATGCTTTGAATGCAAATATTCCATGTAACGACTGATTGAATACTAGCAAATATTTGATGCAACGACTTCTCATTGAATGCTATCTGAGGTCAAACCTTTGAACTTCTATCATCGACTAGGCTCCATTCGGAATATATCTTGTACCGGTCACACACGTTGCACCCTGTTCCAATTGTCTTCTGACTCATCTTTTGCATATCTTCGGTTCTACGTGTCACTTTATAATTCGACCACCTGTCATCAACAAAGTTTACCATATACAGATAGTCTCCCTACTTTCCGATGATGCAACTCAGCATTACCAGGAAGTAGATGAATATTCTTTTCTTGGCGGAAAAGTTCATGAACAGTCTCTGACTCTTGAAGGGACGTGCATCTTTTCGCATTTAACACCCCGAACACGTGCTGCCCCACGATTCAGCAAATACTTTTGCTGATTTTAGAGATAATCATGACCACGATTTTTGCCATTTATAACTTCCCTACTATTCATCATTTTTACTTCTTCACTTTCACTACTTTCATAAAGCTTTATCCTTCTCTCAATTTACTTAGAACTCTTTTACAACATTTGACTTCCTAAGCAAGAATTTTCCTTTTACTAACCTTTTACCACCATGGCTTCTCACACTACTTACTTTAAAAATATTGGCCTTCTCTTCGGTGGAGGCCCAAAGAAAAACAAAGCAAGGAGGTCGACGTTGAGTTTGATCCTCCAACTGTTAACACTATCATACCACACCATCTTAGCATCGCAAATGATATCCATGAGCAAAACGCACCTACAACTTCCCAAAATAGCAGGTTTTTGCCAGTTCGTTGGTATAATTCCTCTATTTGTCCTTCTAGTATCCCTACTATGGAGGAGGACTACAACTGTCCCAATGTCGAAATCCTCACCCCAGACATGGTAGAGCGGTTACCTACTCTAGGGAAGGGTTTACGTATACCTATATGTATCCCTTTACTTTGGGTCCCTTCTCCTTGGGGTCGAGTGAAGGACTTGACCCGATAATTTTTGAACTTTTCCCTCAATACCATGTCTGCTTGGCACAAGTAGGCCCATCAATATGGCATACGGTGGCCTTCCTTCGTCAGCTATGTAGCGAGACCAAGGAAACCCTATCTCTTTCACATATGATGAACCTTTACTCCCATAAGATTTTCTGTGAGGGAGTACTAAACTTCAGCAAGCGCGGTCACCATGCCCTTCTCACCATCGCAGACGATGACAACTACCGTGGATGGATGGAATGGTTCATCATTGTTGCTACCAGGGACATCATCCCGACCAGAACTCCAGCGTTCCCTGAGTCATGGAATCTTTTCCATAAGTCTTCGGGTATTTGCCTCCTTTCTTTGTGAAAAGATAATTTCCCACATTACTTATTTTTTTCCTTTTGGATTTCTTCATTTCAGCTACCTACTGAGAACCAGCACAGGTTCACGATTGGACCGATGGGTCCAAAATATTCTGGATATAACAACCCCAGAAACCTGTCGGTTGAAAGAGATGGCTCCCAAATACAGGTGGAGACCTAAAAATCTTGGTAAGCCAAAAGTCCTTCATCCTTCCATCCTTATTTGGACACAAAAAATTTCATGAATAAGTTGCTAACTCTATTTTTGTCATACACAGAGCTTCCAAGGGGTTGTATTATCTGCCCCAATGTTGATTCCCTAGATGACCCCGAGGAGGTCTCGAGGGTACTACAAGGTGCCCATAATCGTAAAAGGGCTCGTGAAACCACTCATGCCTCCGGTAAATGGGCTTCCTCCCAAAGTCCCCAGCAAGATACCTAAAAGGAGACATTCCTCCTTAGATACTTAGGGGAAAAGGATAAAGAAAAAGTCTACCGAGACGACCATAGTTACAGTGTTCCTCGATAATGAAGGGGAAGCCAGTGATAAAGATTCTTCCCTCCAAAGAAGAAAAGAAACTTCATCGGCTCAACTGGGTGCTCAACCGAGAGAGCTCCAAAACCCACAGGCAGAGGAAATCCAGGCACTCTGGGGTGAAATGGACCTGGTTGAGAATGTTGATTCTTGCTTCCCGGCCCATATTATTATCTCCAGTCCAAGGAGTTTGGACTCTGAGTCTCTTATGCCCCCAACAACCGAGCAAGCAACAACCACGCTCTTTTTGCCACAACTGCTTCTTCTCCTTCTATACCGACAACTCCTTAAACCAAAACCAGTTGCTCCTTCTCCACCGGCACCAACTGCATCTCCTCCACTAATATTAGCTGAACAAGAAAGGGATTCTTCTCCTCCTCGATCTCCAGACCATGGGAACTGGGGGAGAGACTATGCTATAGCTTCTCAAGATCCCCAAGGAAGGCAAAGAGTCACTCTTTCAATTTCAAAGGAATGTCATGTCCTGTCTAGGTTGGTGGAGCTTAACCTAATGAACCTGGTCCTTGATGATTTGTGACTTTAAAATGTAAAGTTTTCTAACAGTGTGTTGATGTTGAGCCGAGTTGAAGCAGATTTTATGCTTATGAAAAGCGTAGAGTTTGTTATCATCAAAAAGGAGAAATTTGTTGGCCTGAGTAAGTTTGTTTTGATGATTGACAAAGAAACACATGCATGAACCAGGTCCATACATAGTGTACAAAGGGCACGGGCAGATTCAAGCACAAGGCATGCACGTGAAGGGGATAAGTACAAGTGGTTATATATGATATCTCCTGAACGAAAAGGTTGCATAATTAATAAGGAGTAGGACTCCTTACTTTAAGACAACTCTATCCTATATAAGAGAGGAGTTAGAAGTTGAGGATAACTAGAACGCTTCCACCATGGAAGAGTATAGAATTATAACTCTAGTTAATCCTATTCTACTAACTATATATATTTCATGATGTTCTCTTTTACAGGTAGGTACAAACGCTGAAGTTAAACAAGAGTTGAGAGCAAAATAGCAAGGCATTTTGTGAATAATTTCTGTGTGTTTCAAGTGTGCGAACCTAAAGCTACATGAACTAGATAGAAGAATCAGTTCCAAGTGTCTGTCTTTTATTCTAGTTTCATTATAGTAGGGCTTTTGAGTTGTACCTTTCATCTTTCTCTAGAAGCATTTGTACTAGGTACTCTAAGTGTATTGTGTAGGTTAGAGTTAACTTGAAGTTGTCGTAATAGCCTGAGGCTGGTTGCCACAAAGGGTTAGAGGTAATCCTTAGGTTTACAAGAGTTTTGTAAATACTATTTTTGGCCCAGTGATTTAGTGGAGTGTTGGAAAAAATCCTACTAGGAAGTAGGTCGTGGTTATTTTTCACCTTTTGAGCCAGGTATTTTCCACATAAAAATACTTGTGTTCTTTACTTTCTGCATTTATTATTTCGTAATTGTAGTGTAAGAAACACGTAGAAGAACCTTGTCCTTCTATAATCTATACATGCAAAAAATTAGACACCACACAAATCAACCCCCTCCCCCTCTTGTGTTGCATTGAAGTATAAAACATCAATTAATATCAGAGAAGGTTATCCTTGAACAGGCTAACACCTTAGGAGAAGATCAAGATGAGTGCACCTCCTGGAAACTGAGAAGGGCAATCAGCTTCTCTGCCACCACTCTTTAATGGCCAGTACTACTCTTGATGGAAGTCAAGAATGAGAGATCACATATAGGGAGAGGACTATGAGCTATGGGACATTGTCACTGGCTACTTTGAACAAAAATGCTGAAGGAGTGGATGTGCAAAAGAAAAGAGCTGATTGCAATGCTGAGGATCTGAAGAAGTGGGAAAAGAATGATAAAGCCAAACAATGGCCTTTTTGTGGACTTGGTCCAGATTAGTACAGCAGAATCCAAGGTTGTTCCACTGCTAAGCAAATATAGGACACACTGCAAGTGGCCTATGAAGGAATTCTACAGTACTCTCAGTATGAAAACTTTGCTATGAAGGATGGAGAAACCATTCAGGAGATGTACACAAGGTTCACTACATTGACAAATGAACTGAAATCTCTTGGCAGGATTATCCCTGAAGAAAAAGAGTTGAGAAGATATTTACTAGGGTCTTGCCAATTACTTGGGAAAGCAAGATCACTGTTATCTAGGAATCAAAGAATATTGCTACACTCCCTCTAGATGAATTGATTGGAAATCTCACTGCCTATGAACTTAGGAGACAAACCATGAAAATAGATATACCTAAGAAGGAAAGGAGTTTGGCACTCAGAATCACTGAAGGTCCTGATCTGGAAGATGATGAAATGGCAATGATCACCAAAGACTTCAAGAAGTACCCAAGGAGAGGAAAGGGTTCTTCAAGAAGTGGAAGCAACAGCAAATCAAGAGCTATGGAGAAGCAAACCAATGATGGCTGCTACAAGTGTGGAAAGACCGATCACATGATCAAACATTGTCCTTTATAGGAGATTGAATGGAAGAAGGAAAGAGCTGAACGAATGAAAAGAAAAAAGGAATAAGTTCATCCCAAGAAAGGCAACAACAAAGGATCAACTAAGGCTATGGTTGTTTCTTGGGAAAAAAGCTCATATAAAATCTCAAATGATGATGAACGAGCACTAATGGCTATTAGAGAATCCGATGAAGAAATCGAAGTAAGTGTCTTTCATCTCTAAGAAAAGATTAATTTTTCATCTAAAAAAAGATTATCTAAATTAATACTAGAGCTGATTGACGAATTTGAGGATGTGAATAATGAAAAGGAACAACTGTCAAAAGAAGGTGTCATTTTGAAGGCTAAGTGCAAAAACTTGGAACTTAGGGCTTGTGAAACTGAAAGTGAAAATACTATGTTGAAGAACCAGATTTATGCACTTGATACAACTATCCTAGAACTTAGATCTGAAAATCTAAAATTGAAATTAGGAACAGGTAAAAAGACGGGTGTGACACACAACTTACTTTTGAAGAGAATGTAGGTAAAATGTAAGATGAGTTGTATAAAAGGGATGAACATGTAAGATTCTTAAGGAGGACCTGGACAAGGTCAAGCATGAGCTAGACAGAACTTGTAAATAGAAAAGGTCCTCTTATGCACTTTCATGGCTACAAGAACATCATAATAGCAACAGAAGAAGACTTGGCTTTGGGAACTCTGCACCTAAGTGGGATCCTAAAATCAAGTACCTCACACTCCCTGAGAATAAGATTTGCACACAATGTGGTAACACTAGTCACTATAAGAGTGATTGCACTGCAAAAGAAAAGGCAAATCAAAAGAACAAAAATTTTGTTCCAGGGAAAAATAGGCTGCCAAGTTGGGCTAAAACAAATTTGATTCATCCTTTTGCCTATAGAAAGGGACCCAAACTAGTTTGGGTTCCTACAACTAACCTCTAATTTCTTTTTCTAGGTCCAAGTGAAGGGGAACAACCAAATATGGTACATGGATAGTGGCTGCTCAAAGCACATAACAGGAAGCAAGAATCAGTTCCTTTCACTTGAGGACCTTAAAGGAAGTAATGTCTTCTTTGGAAACGGAAAGAAAGGTGGGATCATTGGGGTTAGAAAGGTAGGTAAGAATGATTATCACTCTATTGAGAATGTCTACTTGATAGTTGGACTGAAGTACAGTCTAATAAGTGTATCACAATTATGTGATAGAGGTATTATGGTAGCCTTCACCTCTATAAAATTCTTTGTGATAAATCTTACCACTGACAAGATAGTTTTGCAGGAAAAAAAGAGTGAATAACATATATATGGTGAACCTATCCACACTTTCAGATAATGAACTCACTTGCTTAAGTATGTTGGACAATGTTCCCCTCCTTTGGCACAAGAGACTTGGACATGCGAATCTAAGCCAGCTCAATAAACTAGTCTTCAAGGACTTGGTGATAGGGCTTCCTAATATTAAGTTCAAGGAAGATAAAGTTTGTGAGGCTTGTGCAAGGGGGAAGCGGGTAAGATCCTCTTTTAAAATCAAGAAAATGGTAAGTACTACCAGGACGATGACTATGGTCCATATGGATCTATGTGGACCAATGAGAACATTGGGCAAAGGTGGTAAGAGATATGTTATGGTGCTTGCTGATGATTATTCTAAGTTTACTTGGACACTGTTTTTAACATCTAAAGATGAAGCATTTGACATGTTCACTTCATTTGTTAGAAAAACTCAAAAACAACTAGGTAATCAACTTGCATCAATTAGGTCTGATCATGGTACTGAATTTGAGAATGCTAAATTTGCTGAATTTTGTGATGAGCATGGCATAGATCATAACTTTTCTGCTCCTAGAAATCCACAAAAAATGAAGTAGTTGAAAGAAAGAATAGGAAATTGGAGGAAATGGTTAGGACTATGCTACTTGCTAGTAAATTTCCCCATAGCTTCTGGGCAGAAGCTGCGAACACTTCATGCTACATCATAAATAGGTGCACGACTAGACCTCTTGTTGCGAAGACTCCCTATGAGGTACTTAAAGGGAGAAAGACAAATATATTCCATCTTAGGGCATTTGGATGCAAGTGCTTTTTGCATAATAATGGAAAAGATTCCCTAGGTAAGTTTGATCCCAGAAGTGATGAGGGAGTATTCTCGGGATATTCTTCACATAGTAAAGCTTATAAGATTTATAACAAAAGAACTATGTGTGTAGAATAAAGTGTACATGTTATTTTTTTATGAAATTAACATTCTTTCTGAGAGGTGGGAACAAAATGATGAAGTAATTGGGCTGGTAAGAAACTCAAATGAAATCATAGCCCAACCTAAAGCTACACCAGAGTAAGGAACAGGTGATGGAATACGTCCTTCCACCCAGGGCAACCTGACAGGGGAACTGAAGAGAGAGGAACTGATCCTCAAACCTCGAGGGAACCTGTCCGTGAACTTGTTCCTTAACAACAAAGCATTGAAGGAACATCTAGGGGAAACTAGCTGGTTGTGAAACCTTACAAGTATCAAAGTTATCATCCCATAGGGAACATAATCACCGATCCAACCTCTGGAATCAAAACCATATCTTATTTGAAGAACCTCTGTGTTTTTGATGCATTTGTATCTCTTATTGAACCTAAAAAGGTTTCTGAGACTTTGCAGGATGCAGACTGGGTGAATGCAATGCAAGATAAACTCAATCAATTTGAGAGAAGTCAAGTTTGACATCTGGTACCAAGACCCAAGGACATATTAGTGATTGGCACTAAATTGGTCTTCAGAAACAAACTTGATAAAGATGGAATAGTTATAAGGAACAAGGCAAGATTGGTGGTTCAAGGATATAGTCAAGAGGAGGGCATAGACTATGATGAGACTTTTTCTCCAATTGCAAGATTGGAAGCAATTAGACTCCTTATAGACTTTACTGCTTACATAGAATTCACTCTCCATCAGATGGATGTCAAGAGTGCCTTCCTCAATGGCTATCTAAAAGAAAAGGTGTTTGTCAAGCAACCTCCTGGCTTTGAGAGCAAGGAATGTCCTGATCATGTGTACAAGCTTGACAAGGCACTTTGTGGGCTCAAGCAGGCTCTAAGAGCATGATACTAAAGACTGTCTAGATTCTTGCTTGAGCATGCTACAAGAGAGGTACAATTGACAATACTTTTTTCTTGAAAGAAAAAGGTAAAGATCTCTTGGTAGTTCATATATATGTTGATGATATAATCTTTGGTGCAACTACAGACTGGTTAAGTAAAGAATTTGATAAGCTAATGGGGAGTGAATTTTAGATGAGTATGATGGATGAGTTTAATTTCTTTTTAGGCTTACAAATTAAACAAAATTCAAATAGAACAATGATCTATCAACAGAAATATGTGAAAGATTTGCTTAAAAGATTTAAAATGGAAGATTCCCAAAAAATTGACACTCCTATAGCAACAGCCACAAAACTGGACTTTGATGAACCTGGTTCATCCGTTGATCAGAATAAGTATAGGGGCATGATTGGCTCTTTGTTATACCTCACTGTTAGTAGACCTGGCATTATTTTAGTGTAGGCCTTTGTGCTAGATTCCAGGCAAATCCAAAGGAGTCTCACTTGGTTATTGTCAAGAGGGACTTGAGATACCTAAAAGGCACCACTGATCTCTCCACATGGTATCCAAAAGGTAGTAATTTCTACTTAGTGAGATATGATGATGCTAATTATGCACATTTTTCTTGTGAATAGAAAGAGCACTTCAGGTATGGCACACTTTCTTGGTTCATGTCTTGAGTCTTGGGCCACCAAAAAGCAAAATTATGTAGCCTCGTCTACTAGTGAAGCTGAGTGTGTGTCTGATGCCTCATGTTGTACTCAATTGTTATGGATTAAACAATAATTAAGGGACTTAGGAATTGATGTAGGTTGTACCCCCATCTTTTCTGATCACAATAGTACAATTAGTATGACCCAGAACTCGGTTCATCACAAAAGAACTAAGCACAAAGATGTTAGGCATCACTTTTTGAGGGACAACTATGAGAAAGGTTTGATTACTATAGAATTTTGTGCTACTGACAAGCAAATACTGAAATCTTCACAAAAGCTCTAAGTAGATATCACTTTGAAAGGAACAGGTTAGAATTAGGGATGATTAAGATCACCTAAAAGGAACCAGTTCTAACTCAATAATTGGTTAGATAATTTGTGAATTTTGTAAATAATTAGATTAGATTTTGCTCAATCTCATACTTTTATTAGTATACTCTTGTGCCATGTGCTGAAATGTCTCACTAATCTCTAATGGTATTAACCTTATTTCTTACAAAATTCAGACTTACACAAGAGAATTCTCAGTGATGAACCTGGTTCATCAAGATTACATGGTATGTACTCTCCACTTCCCATATTTTGAAATAACTGTAATTGGATTATGATAAAAAAGAGAGTCCTATTTAATCCAAATCTCCTTCAATCCTATATGTTACAAATGAACATGTTTCACCAAAAGAGTCACATGTGCCATAATTTCCTAGAAACTAGGGAGGAGTCCAACGTCTATTCAAACTTCCTTTCCCAAATTGATTAGACCTCTAAACATCAAAAAGAAGCTATTACCCACTCCAACTCTCCCTCTTTAAATAGATTAGACTTTAACCATTTCTTCACTTCTAATCTTTGAAGAAAATTCAAGACGCCAAAAATTCTCTCTATCTTCTCTCATCTCTTCTACACACACATCTCCTCAATCAAATGGAAAACCTTTCTGAAAACCCATCTTAACTACCAAAAGAACCATCACCCACATCTTCAACCACCCCTACCTCCAAGAAAGGACGGTTCGAGATGCTTGCTCATAAGACAGTGGCTGGCAGTGAACAATCCAAGCAATTGGCTGAAAAATTAAAGGCCAATCAAGTAGAGGAACCCCAAAAATCATAAGAATCTTTCAAATCTGCAACTGAGGGGGAAAAACTTGAAGTAACTTCTGGGCTAAATATTATGTATGATGTCATTTCTGATGTGGCTGAAAATCTGGAGAACACATTTGTTCTTGTTGGTATTATTGGTGGGGTAGAGACTATTGAGTCTTGTAAAAGTAGTGGTAAAAATAAAAGGGAAAATAGAAAAAGAGAGCGAGGATGTCAAAGGATATGTCAGGCGAAAGGGAGAAGAAGGAGTGGCTGAATCTTCACCCATTCATATTGGTTTGACTGAAGAAACACGAGCAATGGTGATATGGAGTGAGGAAGACGTTGAAGAGGAAGAGAGTTGGAGAGAAAAAGGAGGCAGTGGGCTTAGAGATGCAAGTGCAGTTGTGAGGCTGGTTAGGTTGAGGAAGAGGTTCCAAGAACCTGTTCCATTTGTGAAGGAACCCTCAAAGATTTACTAAAAAGGGTGTCTGATAGCTACAATCCAAAAAAGATGAAAAGTTCAGGAGTTAAAATTCCTAGAACTGCTAGGGAACACAAAAAGAAAAGGTGCCTCTTCTACCCCTGTAGAGAAGATTCCTACAAGAAGAAGAGCTACAAGGAGTTAGAGGAAGTAGAGTGAGGCTGACCTCAAAAGGGCCATAGCAGAGAACAAAAGAAAAGTTGCTGACAAGGGAAAGAAGAAAGTGGACCAGTTGAGACAATTGGAATTGAGGAGATGGACCTAGTACTTCATGATGAGGACGAGGCAGAGGAGGTGGAGGTTATGACTCCAAAACCAAAGAAAAGAAAGACTTCCAAAAAGAAGTCCCATGCAAAGTCTGTTGATACAGAACCTTCTGCCTTGGCAAAAACACCCAGGTCTACCAGGAAATCAAGAAATGTGCAAGTAGTGGAAGAAGAGGAAATTGATGAAGAACGGGACAAGATGGTGAAGTTTGGAAAAAGAATAATCTTAAAGGGTATACTCCTTAGAGATTTGGAGGAGGAAGGAATGGTGTTGCTACTGGAGAAGCTAGAATTCTAGGGCTGGAAGGACATGGTCCTTCAGTTGGAGGGAAAACTAGTCCGAGCTAAAATTGTGTTCCTTGCGATTTGTGAAATCAAGAATGGCAGGGTAACCAGTGTAGTGAAAGGGGTGACTGTGAACTTTGATGACAAGGAACTAGGAGAGATTCTAAGGGTACCTGCTGAAGGGTAAAATGATTACAAGAAGCTGAAATGGCCAAGCCTAAAAAACCTACCTACCTCCATTGCTATTACCTAGAAATTTGCTGACAAGGACTTAGAGCTACAGCCTAGGGCTGTGTACAAGAGTGAAATGAAGCTTGCCCACAAGATGCTCTTTTCATTTGTCAATAAGGTTGTTCTGCCCAGGCAGGAGAGAAGGCACATTACAACTTTCATGGACCTGGTCCTTATGGAGTGCCTGGATAGTGGGAGGCCGATCAACTGGCCGGGGTTTATCAACCATGTCACGACCCAAAAGCTCACCACAGGCGTCGTGATAGTACTTAGTCTCTAAGACTAGGTAAGCTAATTACAATTACATTTCAAGCCTTTTTTTTTAATTCAATACAGGTGCCAAAAACCAACAACGAAAACAATTATGAAAACCTCCCAAGACTGGTAATACTGAGTCACGAACTATAACTGAATACATGGAATGATCTCAAGGATCGAATACTCAATACTGTTTGATTAATAATCAACTGTACAATAAAATAGAAAGACTCTAAGGGACTGCGACGACCAAGCAGCTCTACCTTGAGTCCTTGCGATCACGCTTTAACTCTGTCCGAGTCCGATATCTCAATACCTGACTCTGCACAAAAATGTGCAGAAGTGTAGTATGAGTACACCACAGTCGGTACCCCATAAGTATCAAGACTAACCTCAGTGGAGTAGTGACGAGGTACAGTCAAGACACTCACTAGTCTAATAACCTGTGCAATATAGTATACAAAAATAATAGAAAACAAATAACAATAATGGAAACACTAATCAACCAGTGATATACACAGCAGGGCAACAAGAACACCATTAATATTGCTCAACAAATAATAAATACAAGTACAACCAATTAATCTAGTCCATCAAACATAAATCTTTCACCTATATACCTCTCAAATAATAATCTTCAGGATATAATACTTTCCAATAACTACATTTCAAATATACTCCCTTCAAATAAATATTTTTCAAATATAATTCTTTCAAATAAATCTCTTTCAAATATAATTCTTCAAATAAATCTCTTTCAAATATAATTCTTCGAATAAATATCTTTCGAATAAAAGTCATCATGTGACACCTCATTTCAAATCATAAAATACAGGTCTCAAACCACTTTCATATTTTCATGGCACCTCGTGCCAATTTTTCTATCACAACCGCACGGACAACTCACGTGCCAATATCATCATCATTTAACCACGACACCCCGTGCCCACATTTCATATCACAACTGCACGGACAATTCACGTGCCAATATCATCATTATTTTTCTCATGGCACCTCATTCCCACATTTCAATTCATAATTCGCCTGGCAATAGCCACAGGCTCCCAATTGTAACATAGATCGGACTATTATCAAGTTTGCCGAAACAACAAAACAAATTACACAAGATATAAAAATGAACACAAGGAAAATCACAACATCACATAAAAATTACCAACGCAATAACTCCACATCAGCACATATCATCCCTGATAATAGCCACCCTTATCTCTCTTATACCCACACTTATCACTCCTATAATAGCCACCCTTATCGCTCCTATATTAGCCTCCCTTATCGCTCTGTTTAATAGCCACCCTTATCGCTCCACCCAGACAATATCCCAACACACATAACCACAGTGAAATGCCACCCTTATACCCATATAATATCAACAGTGGAATGCCACCCTTATCCGCCGCATAACAGTAACCTAAATCACATAACAGTTTACACGGATATTACCACGATAACACAAAACAACAATTCATATTATAAATTACCCATAGGCCGCAACCAATTCCAAAGATGTAACAAAATCAATTAATTTCAAAGGGAACAGCCCAAGCCTCCACACAATGTATATAAACCTCGAAAACAACAACAAGGAAGGAAATTTAACTCAGCATGACACAACACCTTCTTTAGTCCAAATTTCTGAAAAATATATTAGTACCTCGATTTAAACTTATTTAATAAATTATTTGCATACGAAAAATTTATAATATAATTATTTCCAAGAAATATCAAATCAGCAAACACATGAAATTCTCATAAAATTCCAAGTCGCAATCACACCAAATTATCATATAAATACAAACTCAACAAACAAAGAATGAGGCATGACAAATCAAGGATTTACTAAATTTCCACAATTTTCCAATTTAATACATAAGGGTGTCTATAAAATTTTAACCGACATAGTTTGCACATATAAACCAAGTACGTACTCATCCCCTCGCGTACATGGTTTTCCAATCACACAATTTCCACATAAGACTCAATGCCTATGAAACATTCTCTCACACAAGGTTAGGCAAGATACTTACCTTTTTGAAGTTAGGACGATAATTCAAAATTACCTTCTTGCTTGAATTGACCACCGGACAGCTCAAATCTATCCAAATTAATTCATTCAGTCAATACTAATTATATGAATTAATTCCATATGAAAATACTAATTTTCCAACAAAATCCGAAATTTAACTCAAAAATCGCCCGTGGGACCCACATCCCGGAATCCGATGAAAATCATAAAATCCGATAACCCATTCAATTACGAGTCCACCCATACTAATTTTATCAAATTCTAATAACAACTCGACCTCTAAATCTAAAATTTTCGTTCATGAAAAGTTTTGCAAAAATCTTGATTTCTTCCATTTAAATCCGAAATAAATGATGAATATAACCATGGAATTATGAAATATAATCACTTTTGGATGTAGGACACTTACCCAAGTCGAAGGCGTGAAGAAATCCTCAAAATCGTCCAAGAACCGTGCTCCAACAATCCAAAAACGAAATGAAGGAAATGACCATTTTCGGTCCTTAAGTTTCTGTCCATCCATCACTAAAAGTCCATTTTCCGTCACTGAAAGTCCATTTTTCATCACTAAAAGTCCATTTTCATCACTAAAAGTCCACACCAGAACTTGTTTGCACCAGCAGTTATATTTTTCACTAAAAAGGCTCTAATTCCATCATACGAACTCGGAATTCAACGATTCTTGTTCCTATGAGTCACAAATAATAATACAAACCTAGTCATTTAATTGAAATTCAATTCGGAGCTCATTTGCTCAATGCGATACCAATTTCGCTCGTTAAACAATTAACTCATATTTCGCGCTAAAGACCCAATCGCGACTTGATGAAATTAGACCAAACTTTCCATATCACTCCTAAAATTCATTATCAAAATCTAGGAAGTCTCAAAATCGAATTTCCATCTCTAGAACTAAAAATAGACCTTTGAATTATTACATGCTTATGCTGAAAACATCAAACTCTTCCAAAACTGTTCCCCGATAGCCTGTGGTTTATCAACCATAACTTCTTGTACTCAACTCCAACTGCCAAACAGTTTTAATTTCTGCAAACTAGATACAAAGGGCTACAACTTTTATGTTTTGTTCATCGCCCAACTCCTTATAGATTGCGAGATATAAGCTCCAAAAGTCAGCCCTGTGCAGCAGAAATTTCGGGCGATGCACACTGTTGTAGCCAAACTCTGCAGTACCAACTTCAGTTAATCGATCGTAACGTTTTGTATAAATGTCCGAATGATGAATGGTTTATCATTATGGAAACTAGAATAAAAAGTCTACAACTTTCACGTTTTGATAATTTCCAGATTCCTTATAGATTTCGAGATATAAGCTTCCAAAGCCAGCTCTGCGCATCAACAATTTCGCATATTGCTGTCAAAGCCTATCAAATCAATTCCGATTGAACTCCAATTTTGCACACAAGTCATAAATGATATAACGGATCTATGAAAATTTTCAGAACTGGATTCCGACTACGATATCAAAAATTCAACTGCCTTATCAAACTTCCCAAAAATTCAACTTTCGCCATTTCAAGTGAAATTTCACTACGGACTTCCAAAACAATTTCCGGACACGCTACTAAGTTCAAAATTACCATACGGAGCTATTGGAATCATCAAAACTCCATTTCGGGGTCGTTTACACATAATTCACTATCCGGTCAATTATTTCAACTTAAGCTTCCAAAACAAGAATTGTTCTTTCAATTGAATCCTGAATCATCCGCAAACCAAATTTGACCACCCTCGCAAGTCATAATACACATTTCAAAGTTGCTCGAGATATTAAGCCACCGAACGGAATGTAAATTCTTAAAATGACAAGTCGGGTCGTTACATCCTCCCTCTCTTAAAACATACGTTCGTCCTCGAATGTGCCAAGAATTATTATGAGGGCATTAAATTTCCGAGTGCATTATTATGCACATACTCACGGGTGATTCTACGTCACCACAATTTAGCATGGGTCCGACAACACCATCTCAGTGGAGATTATTTCTTTTATCCTTATTTATAAACTTTAAAGCCAACTTCTTACACTCCAATTAATTTCAAAAGGCCTTATTATCACATTAACGCACAGTATTAGTTTCAACCAGCTATAGTAACTCGTGCCTACGCACACATCAACGTATGCCCTTCTCTGGTCATAATAGTTGTTTATAATTAATTCCAGTATCCTCAATTAATCTCATATTAACTAAAATCTCATTTAACATTTTCGCAACACTGACAGCAACACGCGAGGCATGAAGACCTCATAATTATTTATCTGAATCAACGAGTCGCATTTAATACCACCTGGGCACTCACCTTATAGGCTAAAACGCAATGTTTACAGTATGAATATGGCTAAATATGCACAGAAACATATAAAAGAATTATCAAATAAGCCTAACAGGTATAATTCCCCATTACTACTATAGTTCAAATTTAATTTCACAAAGGGAGAATTTAAACTCATAAATTTTTCACCACAAGGACCTCGTCCTTATATAACTTCCACCGCGGCTTGTAGCCCAGTTTAAATATTTCACATCATATAAAAATGCGAGGATCTCGTCCTCAACTCCGAATCACAAAGAACATTGTGCCAACTGAAATTTTCAATTTCCTTTCTTTCTTCTTGTCAATAAATGTCGCAAACAATTTTCTCAACACATAATGAACCTCTCATTCTAAATGGGCATAAAATTCATAAAATTGAAATTAATTATTCCGAAATCATATCAAAACCCACTATAGTGAGTAATAAAAATCTCTTTTGGACTTATAGCCCTCAATGGTGTACAAAAATAAAAATGATAGACACGGGCTAACATCATCAAATCTCCCAACAGGGATAAACATATAAGTGGGTCACAAAGTTACGAAGCTCCCCTATAAGCGGAGCATAATAGGAGGACTCGCCTCAATATTTAGAACCGAATCAAATTAAGGAAAAATATTCTTTTATAACAAATAAGGATCATACATGTAATGACACCATCTGGTGTAGTAGCCTCAGCCACACCATAGCAATTATATCAATGGGCTGGCCTCCCCCTCTAGGGCGCCCTCTACCCGCCTGTCCTTCACCTCTAACTGGCTGTGTATGTGGGGAAGTAACTGCATTGGAGCTCATAGCCTGAGTGTTCTGATGAAATCGACCTCTCCCAAGTTTGGGACAATCTCTCATGATATGCCTAGTATCACCACACTCATAACAACCCCTCTGAGGTCGTGACTGCTCGTACTAAGTCTGTGCCGGATAACTAGAATAACCACTATAAGAATTTTGTGTCGGTGGTGCACTATAAGAACTTACTGGAGCCCCCCGAGTAATCTGATGTGCAGACTAAGCTGGCCGACTGCTCGAGCCTCCGCCATAATGGGTCATAGCTTAAGAGTAAAATTCACTGAA
>AWOL01S0018125.1:1747-20921 GCA_000715115.1 Nicotiana otophora
GGGTAAGGAAACAAGCAATAACACAGCTTGATCCTCATCTTTGATTTCAGCATCTATGTTACTTAAATCCATAAGAAGAGAATCAAAAGTATCAAGATGAGTAAGTATAGAGGTACCTTCAGCCATACGAAAAGTGTAGAGTTTTTGCTTTAGGTCAAGCTTGTTTTCTACTGTTCTTTTCATATATATGGTTTTAAGCTTTTCCCATATGCCTTTGGCTGAGCTTTCTGCTGCAACTTCACGCAAAACCTCATTTGAAATATTTAAAATAATACATGCTTTTGTCTTTTTGTCTATGACGGCAAACTCCTCGTCTGTCATTTTATCCGGCATCTTCTCCTTTCCTTGCAGTGCCAAATCTAAGCCATCCTGAATTAGGATAGCTTCCATCTTTAATTGCCACATTCCGAAGTTTGCACTTCGGTCAAATTTCTCAACATAAGACTTTGTTAGAGTCATTTTGGCTATTTAAAGTAACCTGGTTAAATCTGGCTCTGATACCAATTTGTTAGGATCGGGAACCCGGGCAATGCGAAATTTAGCCAAATAATGGTATAATGATAATAACAAAGAGAATGAAAGTTGATAATAATGACAATTAAAGAATAAAAAGAAGACACAAATTTAACGTGGTTCGGTCAAGGTGACCTACGTCCACAAACGGAGAGGAGCAATTTCTCTATACCAACAAGAGTACAAAATTAGAGTAAATACTCTAATTAATCCCAAATACCCCAAGAAAATAACCTCACAAGATCACTCCAAAGAAAGGGTTCACACAAGTGTTTCCCAACACTCACTCTCTTACAAAATACTCTATAATGAAATAAAGGAGGAGAAAGAAAGACAAGAGTGAAAAGCTCTTGAATTGGTGTGTTTTTAAATTAGGAGAAACTCCTCTATATATAGCAAGAAATCCTTGTCCTAATAATAGATATTATGTCATGGCAAATGTCATGATCCACAAATTTGTTATAATGGATATTATGTCATGACAAATGTCATTAACCACAAATTTGTTATAATAGATATTATGTCATGGAAACTATCATGAAAATTTGGCCATATTATTTACTTCCCAGAACCAAATGAGTGGTATGCATAATATATAAAAGTACAAATAAAGAGGTTCCTATTTATCTCTGTTACTAAAATGACAAAAGATATATATAGGCAGATAGAAAAGAGGAGGATACAGAGGGTAACTATACAAGTCTCAGTTATGTCATCAAGAAATCCTTATTCCCCTTCCTTAAATGCGGAAAACAAGGATTAGTATTTATCGGTGCATTCAACTTGCTCTCATCCCAATTTCTTACTATCACTTTACCTCAAGTGCGAAAAAAACTTTTGTGAGTGGAAGTTAAAAAAGGAATTGGATAAAGTGAGGAATTCTCAAAATCTTGCACAATTTGAAGGTAGACATGTCTCATGGTTAACTGCTACTACCTCTGTTGGATTGCATTTAAGAATATCTTGCCCCAGTTTTGCTCCAACTGCCTTTAAACCCTTGAGAGAAATAGGTTGATTGAAGAGGTTTAATGAAGGCAATTTTGAAGCTGCAGGCATTTTTTCATTTGGCAGAAAGTTTCTGAAGTCTTCCTTCAGCAATGGCACCTCAAAATCAACCTTGTTATGCTTAATCACATTTTCCTTAGCAGCGATATGAGCTCCTGGTTCCATATGATTGGTTGAAATGCTTGTTTGATTTGGAAAGTTCGGATAAAGGGTAACATACCCTCTTAAGTATATCATGTCTATTAAAAACTTCTTCCAAGAAGCTTGCCAACCATTTGTTCTTGATCTTGGGATTTGAACAGGATTTTGCTTGGAATCTTTTGTGAATCTCATGTTCATGTAAACGTAGAATTCCCGCCATTGCTTGGGAAAGAAAACTGCACCCTAACTGCAAGGCAACTGGTGGAGATAAGGTGTGTTAGGATGAATATATTTGAAGAAATCTGTTGCATTCCATTTAGGCCTTTCTTTTACCACTTCCACCAATCTAGGAGTATAAAGAGAGATGGACGAGAGCTCAGGAAGTGATATTTCAGGGTCATAGTGATAGGTCAAGAGAACATATTTAATCCAAAGGTAAAAGTAAGGGGATACTTCAATGTCATCTTCAAGTAAGAGCCCAAAATCATCATCGGAGGAGGGGTACCAACTCTCGCTCACAGCTCGAATAAGGCCTCCTTGAATGATTCTTCTTCGAATAATTTTGGGTCCATGAGGCCAACTAAATGAGTTGACAAGCTTTAGCGTTGCTTCATCCACCTTGCTATCCATGTTGAAAGTAATAGAAACTTCATCACCAATATAGTGTGCATCACTGAGAGATTTGAGAAGCCTTGCTAGTATATTAGCTCTGTTCTGTGTGATGATATTTACAGAAATCCTCATCCTATTCCAATCTGAAGTAACAAATGCATTGGTCAAAAATCTCAGATCAACTTTAGACAAAAGGGAAGGGAAATATTAGGCGTAAAATCACACTATAATTTCTTACTTGGCAATGCTGTGGAACGAAGATCAGCCATCCACAGAACCTTTGGCACCGATAATCTAGGTAGAAGAACGAGCGTTGAACTGTTAGTATTAGCCTCTGTAGCCATATTTAGAGCTTTCTTCACATTAGAGTATGCATCAGCTACTGTAATCACTAGGCTAGGATTATGAATTTTGATAAGTCCTTTCATGCTAGCATACACTGCTTGAACAACATGCACCTCTGAATTTGAAGTTCCTAATAAAGCACCAACTCCTATATCCATAATCTTGAATCTTCTTTCTTTGCATACTGCCTTAGGCCATTTCAAAGCTGTAGCAGCATCTTCACAAGGGCAAAAATTACCTCCTGAGACAATGATATAGGCCTTCTTTCCAACAGTTGATATGAACTTTTCAAGAAGAAGCGCTAAAGCTTTAACTTCATTGATAGAGTGGGCATAGAAGAGTGCATCGATTTTTTCAGGATACATTGCTGCCCATTGTGTAATATAACCAGTAGAGAGTGCTCTCCACCATTGATCATCTCTGAACAACATCCTTGAAAATTATAGTTATTTCGGATACGTAGGCAAGTCTATGCTCACTATCACCCCAAGTTTCTTTATCATTTGGATCTACTGGTAGCACAAATGAACCAGCATTTCTGTACTTTTGAAGCTGATAGCTGCATTATTGTTTTCAGGAAATTGAAGTCAGTAGAAATAACATATGAAACAAAGTTGAATAATATTTAACATCTTTTATATTCATATAGAATCAAAGCTGTATAACTTTGTGCAATATACTATATAACATACGACTAACTCAAAAACTTTATTATCCTCCCTTAGTTAAACAGATCAAATGAACTTTCTGAAAGCGTACATATGATTTACTAGTAATTTTCACTCTAGTAAAAAATACTTGCTATGTGAAACTTTTGGGCAAATAATAATAATATTGGAATCTGTTAAAGTACATACCTTAAGTGCAAGTCTTCCCCTGTCATGAAAGTGAATGGTGTCTCAATGAAAAGTGTCTTGACAAGTTCAGCAGACATAAACCAAGAACTGGAGAGGAAATCCACCTGAACAATTTTGTCCACAGTAATATTATAAGCAGGATCAGGCAAATAAAGCCCTGCTTCCTTCGATCGAAACTTCCTGTAGCTTGAAAAACTAGAATCCTTCTGTCTAAAAGGCAAAATTATACCAATGCTCCCCAAAACAGAATTCTTATACTTGTCTGTCCCTACCACATGTGCTAGAATTTGCAGCATCTTCTTCCCTGGAATCATATCATCATCTACGGTATATACAAGGTCAGCTTCTGTTTGTAAAGCGAGTTGGAATCTTCCATAGTACTTGAAATCATATCTTAAACTGATAAAGCTTATTCTTGAATCATTATATCTGTCCACAATTTTCGTTAATGATTTCTCATTTGGACTTCCAAACGAAAGTACCCAAACATGATGAAATGGGAGAGTCTGGTCTAGTAAAGAGTCAAGTTGCGCACAAAGCGTTTTTCTCTTGAAATGATTCAAGGTTACTGTAATTTTTGGCTTGTTTGGACCGCGCAAATCCCACTTGGACTTCATTGACATTAGCTCGGAAAGAGTCTCAGCACCAAGGGACTTGCTTTGAAAATCTAGCATTTCTTGATAAAGCTCAGTCTTCAACTTGGTCGTGACAGCATCGTTCGACTTCTTCTGTACAAAATCAATCTTCTCATGTTCACAGACTTCAGAGGGATTAACTATTGGTTGAGTTTCAGCTCTAACAACTGAATTAGCTTCCTGATTATAACGAGTAACGACGTGGGGAGGGATAATAAAATGCTTCCATTGCTGAGCAATTCTTGTTGTCCAACTGAAGTCTGGTGTAGTCCTTAAATCTAGAGAGGGGCTCATGTAATATAGAAGAAATGTTGCATAAACAGCAAATGAGAATTGTAAACAAGTTAAAACAGTAACAAGCCTTGTGCAACTGCTCTTTTATTGTCTCATTTTAGCCTTTCCTCCCATAGATTCACTCCCCATTCCATCTAAAGAATCCACACTTCTCATATCAGCATTCCTAGCTAATCGCATTCAGAGTGCAACCTGATGGAATGTAAAATGCAGTAAAGAACAAATCTTGAAAAGAAAATACACAGTTTGTAGGCTTATTTGAAGAGGGGAGAGAGGGAGGTTATTGAAAGAATAGTATATGTAGCATACACAATAAGTGTATGTGCAATGCAATAAAGTGGAGTTTAAGGATGCCATAAGAAATGCAGCTAAAAGGTCACATGGGATTAACTATCTATACTTGTAAACAAATAATATAAGAACGCGTTACGTTAACTAAGTTCACGTACAATTTTTCACTAAGGACACTAATTAAAGGCCGGTTTAGCTGCCTGAAAAGAAGGCTTTCCCTTAGTTTTTGACACTCTAATCCTTGTATTTTGAGTCTAGCGAAAAAATTATTTACTTGGATATTTTTAGACCAAATGTATACATCATGTGCGGGTAAGGTTTTTCATCTGACCACCCCGAAACCGGCCTTTAACAAAAAACAAACAGAAAAAGAAAAAAGAAGCAGCAAGAATAATTGGAAGGAGGTTAAGGTTAGATAGATTTCAGAGGTTTATATTGTCATAAAAAAACTACAGAAAAGTGAAATCCATTAAACTTATTAGAAAAAAATAAAAAACTAGCATTAATAGAATGGACAAGAAAACAAAAAAAAAGTATTTTCAGGAAAAATGTGGAACCATTTAAAATACTGAAAATATAAGATACCCACTTAAAAACATTAATCTTAGAAACACCATGATGGGATAAATTCTCTTCCATTATACTCAAAGATCCATATATATTCCCTCATTTGTAAATATTAAAACTAATCTGAATCTCACATTATCAAACCCAAGAATAGGAGAAACCAACTTTTCATTTTCATAACTTAATAAAAGTAATATTAAGTTACTGAATATGCAAAAGAGTACTTACTGGGTAGAATACTAGTATACATTACCTTGAAAATAAAGAAAGCAAGAATGTCTGAAAAAAATATGACAAAGATATCACTTTTCTTCTTAAGCAAATTAAGTTAAAGCAAAGCCTCAAGATTACACCAAATGCACCAGAAAAGATAGTATGAAGAGATTTATGCAGGGAATAATGGGTTGGTTAAGGGTTGACTTTATCATAATTTGTGTTGAGTACATGAACATTGCAATATATAATATATGTGCTATTGCTTTATTGCCAAACTTGGTCTAAGTTGAACGCTAGAAACTTTTGGCCATGTACTGATTTTGCTTGCATGAGGGACAATTTTAGTAACGTCTATTTTTTTTTCTTAGTTGAGAAATTACAGTGAAAAAGGGTTGAATTATTTTTTTTTATACATATATAGTCCTCTCTGTTTGCAGATCTTTTATAATTAAGTTAGGTGGCAATAGATAGTGGAGCCTTGAAGAATTTGATTTGAAGTACATAATTAACAACTCTTGATTAGAGAAAATTAGGACCCTTAATCCAATTCTAAGTATGCTAAAGAAAATTCTCTTTAACTGCCCAATTAGTTCTCTAGTACAGATAATAATTATATTAGCGCCAGAAATATTAACTGAAAAAAAGACAAAAAGGGGACATTTCATGTAGAAAATAATTCATTTAGCATATCCATCAGAAATTAGCTAGGTTTAATTTCAATTCCAAGATTTCTTAATTCGAAAAATGGTCTGAAAATGAGGCTTCTTGTTTCTTATATTTCAGAGATTATGAGCACCTACAAGCACTGAAGAATGGTCGAAGAAATGAAAGTATAAAAAAGGAGGAGATCGAAGAGCTGTCTTTCATTGCATAGCTTAAGAAGTTGAAAGTCGACGTAGATATCTAAGATAACACTAATTAAATAAGAATAGAGTTATTTTTTATTCCTAATTCAATAAAGTTATTTGGTCAAAGCTCAAATTTTCATACAGTTCACATTCTCTTAACTTCTTCCAATTAAGGAAAGAATCCTAGATTGACTTTTTCTAAGCTCACGTCGCTAAAAGGAGGAGTGTAAAATTAGCAAATTCAAAAAGTTAATGCAAGACCCATATGAGAATAAGATATTCGAGTCTCATCTCATACCTTCAGAGGTATAAACGGGAAAGCTCATTTTCCTCTACATCAAGATCAAGGGGCAAATAAAGTAATCAACGAATTATTCTAATATTTTAACTTCCATGTAATTTTGTTTACTTTAACAGAACTTTACTTTGACTTTGTCCTTTACCTTATAAATATTGAGCATAATCCGTGGTTCAATATGAATATTGTGATTTTTTTAATTTCCTCGTAAAAAGAATCTATGAAAAGTCATAAATATTTAGTATATTATGGTAAGAATTTATCCGCACTAATTGTTTATATCACATCGGGGGCGGCCCAAGGGTCGAGCTACTAAAGCAAAGGCTTTAGGCCCAAAATTTATTTTTTATTTTTCTACACGTATTTGTATTGAAACCCCGACTAATCTAGATTCGTACNAAATTTATTTTTTGTTTTTCTACTCGTATTTGTATTGAAACCCCGACTAATCTAGATTCATACCGTGTAAGGTCTAGTAAAAGAGAGAACACGTTTTAACAGGATTTTTTTAACCGCAAGACTCGAACCCAATATATTTAATTAAGGTAAGTTGGATCAAATACATCTCACAACAATCTTTAGGGTAGAGTCTAAATATATTGAGTATGTTAAAATAAAAAATAAAATATTTTATAAAAAGTCAAGATAACTATTTAATTTAGTAGTGATGTAACCGTTTGAGCAAAAAATGCAAAAAGAGAATCACTCCTCCTAAACCTTTATCGCGAATATAAAACTTTTCATTATTTAAATTTTACGAGTGACATCATTAGTAAGGTATCTATATGAATTTGGTTCTATTATCTAAGATCAACAACATCTTATGAGAGACTAAATTATTTATAAAAGAAACTATTAACAACTGATATTAGGCCAAAATTCTATACTTTTAGCACATTACTCGCCCTATATTTTGTTGGTTTAAGTGAGTTATTGTGCGACAATTGCTCTAAATTGTATTGTTCTATGTGTAGAAGCATCGGAATGAATCATCAATATTATGATAATTTCCTTTTTCCTTCTGAAAGGCCCTAAATTAAAAATTGGCTTTTGGCCACTAATTTTCTTAGGCTGCCCTTGTTAATCACATCATATCATTTTATTACGATTAAGTAAAACAAGTCTATACATTGAAATATATTATGCCGTTTGGTATAAACATCCGATCCAAATATATTTTAAGCAGTTGTTCTTTGAAAATTGAAAAGGAAGAAGAGAGCAACAATGTAATTAGTTCGATATAATGACTTCCCTTATAAATGAATCAGTATGTTTATTAATTCAACCGCAATTCTTTCGTTAAAACATGACTTATAGTTTGAAATCGACCGTGAGGTCCTTCCAGATATTATATCTCACTGTGCTTCACAGCCACCAATTAAGGAATTATGAGATCCTTTGATCATCATAAGCTAAACATCAATTAAATATATAGAAACTACAGATATAACTTTGTTCTTCTTTTCCCTTTTTCTTAATTTTTCCTCTTCCAAGAATGATCAAACCCCTAATGATCATCATAAGCTAAACATCAATTAATTAGGCTAGCCTGGCGCCTCGCCAGGCTAAAGCCTGGTCTCTCCTTTTCACTGTTCTCGAGCACACTTTCAACGTTTAAGTATCCCTTTTGCTCTACTTTCATCTCCAATTCATCTACATATAAAATAGACTACATTATGCACAAATAAAGTGTAATTTATCATTAAAGCATGTAAAATGCAAGGCACATAATGTACGAAACTATGGAATTATAGCCACACATTAATACCCTACACTTAAACATTGCTTATCCTCGAGCAATCAAACTACACTTATAGATACGGCCTTTTTAAGCAATTCTCCTAACTCATTACACCAAAAAACTTTAAAATAGTTTAAGCACACAAGTGTGACATCCTCGCCTCAAGATTCGACTCACAAATACCATGCCTTATTTACAATTCACTTACTTACTCTAACATGGATGTCAACAACATTACCTTTTCTTTAGGAATCATGTGCCCTCACCCAATCAAAGAGATTAGTTCCACACACAATGAATTTTAAGACCGTAGGAACTCAATATAGGAAGAATTCACTCGCTCTCAGAAATAACATTCATATGCTACAAAAGATGCACCATAGGCTTGCCCGTAGTGTAATACTCTACTAATCGAGTTCATTCAGTCTAAGATCAAGTAGGACTTTCATTGGTTGTAATGTAGGCTGCGGGTCGCGTATGATACATTTGGATATGAGTGACTACACCTCCCTTAAGCACTTTAATACATATAATTTAACACATCCCATACTTATGTCAAACCATAACTCCACCTTCACCTCAATATATATTAACTCCATATTTCTTTAAGCACAATTACATCAAGAGTCACCACTATCAAGGGATATTTTTCACAGCAATACAATTAATTTTTCTTTTCTTTCTTTTTTTCAATNGGTCCTTCCAGATATTATATCTCACTGTGCTTCACAGCCACCAATTAAGGAATTATGAGATCCTTTGATCATCATAAGCTAAACATCAATTAAATATATAGAAACTACAGATATAACTTTGTTCTTCTTTTCCCTTTTTCTTAATTTTTCCTCTTCCAAGAATGATCAAACCCCTAATGATCATCATAAGCTAAACATCAATTAATTAGGCTAGCCTGGCGCCTCGCCAGGCTAAAGCCTGGTCTCTCCTTTTCACTGTTCTCGAGCACACTTTCAACGTTTAAGTATCCCTTTTGCTCTACTTTCATCTCCAATTCATCTACATATAAAATAGACTACATTATGCACAAATAAAGTGTAATTTATCATTAAAGCATGTAAAATGCAAGGCACATAATGTACGAAACTATGGAATTATAGCCACACATTAATACCCTACACTTAAACATTGCTTATCCTCGAGCAATCAAACTACACTTATAGATACGGCCTTTTTAAGCAATTCTCCTAACTCATTACACCAAAAAACTTTAAAATAGTTTAAGCACACAAGTGTGACATCCTCGCCTCAAGATTCGACTCACAAATACCATGCCTTATTTACAATTCACTTACTTACTCTAACATGGATGTCAACAACATTACCTTTTCTTTAGGAATCATGTGCCCTCACCCAATCAAAGAGATTAGTTCCACACACAATGAATTTTAAGACCGTAGGAACTCAATATAGGAAGAATTCACTCGCTCTCAGAAATAACATTCATATGCTACAAAAGATGCACCATAGGCTTGCCCGTAGTGTAATACTCTACTAATCGAGTTCATTCAGTCTAAGATCAAGTAGGACTTTCATTGGTTGTAATGTAGGCTGCGGGTCGGGTAGGATACATTTGGATATGAGAGACTACACCTCCCTTAAGCACTTTAATACATATACTTTAACACACATCCCATACTTATGTCAAACCATAACTCCACCTTCACCTCAATATATATTAACTCCATATTTCTTTAAGCACAATTACATCAAGAGTCACCACTATCAAGGGATATTTTTCACAGCAATACAATTAATTTTTCTTTTCTTTCTTTTTTTCAATTCAAGTGGTTCTTACTTTTTCAAAACAATGCACCTTTCTCCTTATTTCATTAGTTCCACGCTAAAGCCGAACCAACCACCCCACACTTTAACTTTTACAAAGTTCATAACAATTCAAGTGCTCATGAGAGGTGAAAAGGTTCAAATATATGGTCGATTAAAACAAAGGGGTACGACTTTTACTGTGGTTATCAAAGAAATAAGATTATAGGCTCAACGGGGTTAACTACGGTACATAACATTTAGGTGGGTAAACTTTATATATCTGGCTTAACAAAGAAACGCCTATATCACTTCCTAGACTGAACAATACTACCATTTCGCTTTGCAAACACAAGAAAAAAGTTCTAGACATCAAATGCAATGTATAGAATACATACAAAACCTCACACAGACATGGCACATAACTCACTCAGAATTGGTTTCACCGTGACGCTTCAGTCAAAGCAGTTAAGCAAAACTAAGAATCTACGATTTAAGGTACTTATGCGAGAGTCAAAACCCGAGCCTAAGCGTCACAACCATAGTACTAACTATTCTCAAGGCATAACAAGGCTAAGAGATATTGCTTCAATTCAATTTATGGCACAATGGTTCCTATTCCTAAAAAGAACTAAAACTAACTACACCCGGTACAAACAAAACCCTTGGAAAAGAACCGCGGTATAAAGAAAAATCAAGGGGGAATTGCTACACTACCTAACAAAAGAAATTTTTTTATCTTTTTTCTTTTCACTTAAATCCCTCAAGAAAACTGTCTAATAGATCCATCATCAGGAAAAGTCCAATCTTTTCTATTTCTGTTCTCTAAAAAAAAACAATTCAATTAAACTAACATAATTAAAATAGCATAGAAAGTCACCTAGACAATCTCCTCACCCCATACTTAAAATTGTGCATTATCCCCAATGAACACCATAACTAATAAGAGGGTAAAAGAGACTCCGTGGTAGGCCAAAGGCCGAAGCACTAGCAACTCATGGGATACTCAGACTTCTCCCAGGCTTGGTCCTTCATGCAGGTACCTCACACTTAGTTCCAACAATCTGGTTTGTTGTTGCATCCTTCCAATAACATTGCTTTCCATGCTCCTAGAAAAGCAAAAATCGACACTACAAAAATAATAAATAAAAATAAAAAATAAAATAAAGCAGTAAAGCTGGGTTTCCTCCCAACAAGCGCTTGATTTAACGTCGCGGCATGACACGAATCACTTTCTGCCTCCACTTTGAACATATGAATTGGATCCCAAGTTTTGATTTTGCTCTATGATCATGCTCCTGGGGTGGTGGAATGAATCTGACTGGCCCAATAAAACAATGTAGTATTCTGCACTTCTTGGCCTTTAGATGAGATGTGTATTACGACTTTCTGGCAAGAAGTATTTCAGAATGTAGGCGCCTTGTTCCTCATTCCTTGACTCCTCAAGTGGCTCGGATGACTCTATTTCTATATCATCATCCAAACACAATGTGAAAAAATATTTGGAGTGTGGACCAATGCGTTCAACTACATGAGCATTGGAACTGTCTACATCCTCAACACTAATGACACTAGAGTCAACTAAATATGTATCTTCAATGTCCTTGCTTGACTCTAGTATCTCTTCTACAACATCGGCATCATCAAATTCTAGTTGGTTGGTTTGGTCAAATTCTACTCTCAACTCCTCCATTATAATGGAAATTTCTGCAGCCCATTCATGCTCTTCTTGGCTATTATCCACAATATAAGCTTGTTGCACTTTACAAGGTTCAATTAGTTTATTAGCTTGAACCTTCAAGTTGTGAATAGTTTCCTCTTGCCTTTGTATCTGCAGTAATTTCTCATCATATTGTTCCATGAGTTCCTTTAACATATCTTTGATCTCCTTCAGGTCAGCTTCCCAAGATTCTTTGTTCTTATTCACTTTACATGAAAATGTAGAACCATCAAAGTAAGGGGTTGGGGGAGGATAAGACATATAAGCACAACCATGAAAGTGACCATCTTGACCACCACACATATTACACACATTCCACACATAAGATTGAGTTGGTGCACATAACTCGCTCTAAGAAATATTTTGATAATTTTTTCATGGGTGATTTTCTCCACAATATGCATAAGGAGGATCAAAAGTAGAATTACCAACATCAAAACTGTCATAATTCCAAGATGCCATGTTTCTAAAATCAACAAGTAAAACAAAAATTAAAAAAATCAAATACACGAAAACAAAATAAAAGTTCAAACTTGCAACCTAGCAATATGTACACCTACATTTATACCGTTAGTTCCCCGAAAACGGCGCAAAAATTTGATCACGCCCAACTATGCCTTATAAAAAGGACTAAGCGGTCGTTGCAAATATAATCCGGTTTACAAGTTCGGAGTCGAATCCCACAGAGAATTAAGGCTTAGCTACAACTGTTCAATATTGCAAAGAAACACAAGTTCGAATAATTTTCTAGTTATAAAGATTTGATTTTTATTTCTACTAATTAACTAGCAAATATTATAAAGCAGTAAAATTATCAACTAACATGGATGAAATTCTAGACAAGATTAAAGAGGTCTAGAGTTATGATTTCCCCAATTGTCGGAATCCTTTCCGCTACGTTTTCTATAAATTTGCCTAAGTCTTCTCTATCGACCATGAGCACTCTAACTGTCGTAACTCTCTCCCGAGTAATTACCACAATTTACTAGACATATTATCCCGAATTACGCTAGCTGGCATTAAGTACAGCTCACTCAGATCGCACCAAGGCTTCGTTATCCCTAATCCCATCTTTAAACCTCCGTATTGATCCCTCATATACGTTTAGGAGTGATGTTGTTCAACAACTACCTAAATATGCACTCTCCCCTGAGTAATACATACTAAATATGCACATCTAATTGAGGTCCTTTCAATCAACCACAAAAATAATATAGTTGAACAAATAGAGAAAATACTACGGGAAATCTATATTAACATAACAAGCAAATCATCATTCAATGGGTTCCATCAAAACCCTAGATTAGAAAGTTATCTACTCATACTCATAGTAACAATATCCTAAATATTTTGCATAATAAAAATACAGAGTAAAGATGAAAAGATGTAGAAATAGATGATTCTAACTCCCAAGAGGTGATTCTACCAGTTCTCCTTGCCTCTAGCTGTCCAAAAACGTGGCTGCTGATAGAACCCCCCTCCAAGTGGTGTTTTATGTCTATTTATATGTGTAGAAGAAACCCTAAACGTGTGGGCCAGGTCCTAGTCAAACCCGGAACGAATTAAGTCTTCAAAACTCGGATTGGACCTGGCGTTAGGCCTGGCGTCGCCAGCCTAACGCTTGGAATTTAGCTGGCCTTGCCAGGCTAAAGCCTGGTCCAGACTGGCCTTAGGATGGCCTCGCCAGGCTAAAGCCTGGTCTCTCATTTTCACTGTTCTCGAGCACACTTTCAACATTTAAGTATCCCTTTTGCTCTACTTTCATCTCCAATTCACCTACACATAAAATAGACTCCATTATGCACAAATAAAGTGTAATTTATCATTAAAACATGTAAAATGCAAGGCACATAATGTACGAAACTATGGAATTATAGCCACACATCATGGAGCGATACCTAAATTAAGGGATTGCCTCGAGGCATTCCACTTGGTTTACGTACTTCTCTGCTCTCTAAATTTTTGCATTGCTCAACTTCCTAATCTAAGATTGATGGAAATTAATCAAGAGTCTCGTAAACCTGTTTAACGTACTTTATCCCCTTTTTTTCTTTTTAATTTTGAGGTTAGGTAATTAATTGCTTGTATACCCACTTTTTATATTACTCCATCTTTCAGTTTATATCTCTTACTTTTCTTTTAAAATTATTTTAATAGGAATGCCGTTTTAATTTTGTATATTTAGCAAATTTAATTCCAAATATTTTTATTTTACTATTAATGACATTCTCTTAAAAGGAATAAGTAATAAGATGTTATATGAAGACACACAAGATTCAAAAGTTTTTTTCATATTCTTAATTGGTGTGCAATCAAACTAAGATACATAAAATAAAATGAAAAGTTAAGTAGTTAATAGTGAGATTAAAACAAATATAAACCATCATAATTATTAACACTCGGCAACAATATAATCTATAGCATCAATTGAGAAAAAGTGATCAAGAAAAATTCACTAGAGAGGATCAGTTACACTCAACTTCAACTGACGAGCCAATATTATATTCGACTGTCTTTAAAAAAAAGTAAGAAAAATACAAGTGCAAGTAACTTAAATTCCTGATTTTTCTAAAGCTAGTCTTCTGAGATGACAGGGAGCCATCACCCATTTGCTTCCTCTATAGGAGGAACATATAATCAGTAGAACTAACTTGGTAATATGTGGGATTTGGAGGAACAATCTAACTCCTCATTTTCCCAATTAAGTCTTGAGGTAACAATTTCTTGGCTGGGAAAGTACCCCTGAGAAAAAATATATGGGAATATGCATGTATTGATCAGATAGAGATAATTAAACCATGGATAAACTTCTTGTAAATAACTATAGTTTTTGCATTCTAAGAACAATAACTATACCACTAGATTATAAGCCTTGACCAGTTCTAATTCTGTATATTTTCTTTTTTCTTTAAAGTGATACTCTACTACTGATCATGAGAAAGATCATTTACCTCAAGTTTATTTAGAAGTTCGGTAGCATTAGGAGATGATACAAAAATTTAAGGCGTTGGGGCAAATGAGATGGTCGAGGATGAAAAGCATCCCCTCAATTTTGTTCACGAAGTAACAGATCAAAATAACGATCCGCCAAAACGAATGATGGATCTGGCCTAGGGTTATTTGGTATTGACGTCAGAAATCAATAATAACAGGGTCGAGGGGACCTAACGTGAAAGGGTAAGTATACACACTTAAAAACCCTTTCACGTAAGTGGTGATATCTTCTTCAGAAGACGGGATTACTGTTTCTTTGTTCTCCAATTGCAACCTTTCTTTAGCTGTTCGAGGTGCCCCTCGGTTATGGAACACATATACCTCGATACTGTCTTACATCGGTCGGGAACCGACGAGCCTTTATCGACCTTAAAATCAAAGGTAAGAACGCACGCCCCAGGAACGCACTCCTCAGGGCGTGGCTCCACCAGTGTTTTGTCGGTGGCAGGTTGTGAAGAAGCTTTTTCTTTCTGAGGAATGGTTTTTGATGTTTTCGCCATTTTGGATTTAAAGATCGAAAATAGAAGGAGGTAACAAAGATTTGGTATTTTTTGACGCGAGATTTTGCAGTGAAAAAATCACAGATTTACAGATAGACTCAGAAAATGCAAGAAAGAACTTTATAAAATTTGGCGATTGGAGACGCAAAAGAGATAAATGTTAGAGAAAGGGGATATTTATAGATTAAACAACGTCGGTTCAGTATTAACAGTGGCCGACCATCGTCTGACACGCATTAAATGCTTTGAAAAACTAAATCGACGGGATAACTATCACGTGCATCATGATCGAGCCCGATGTAAATGTTAGTTTATATCTGATCGAGCCATTGGGAAATCATATCGTTTCTCACCACATCCTTCCCGAGAAACAAGGGGACTATCTGTATACGGTCGAAACTAATTTTGGCTTTAGTACGTTTGATCGAGATGGGAACATAATGGACCGAAAAAAGTCTACATAATATCGAGATGAGATCCGAAGAAGGCACAAACGAGCTTCAAATTTCAGGTACAGGTCAAATACCGAGCTCGAAGTCATTATCGAGCTCGGGTCTGAATCGAACCATGATGAGATGTGATAGAATCGAGCTTAAGGGTCAAATGCCAACCTATACCGAGCCCAAGTCATTACCGGACCTCGAGTCAGCATCGACCTCAAACCCGTATCGAGTTCTAAAACTGGAAACCGACCAATACCAATTCCGATCAAGACCGAGCTCATAGACAAGAGTCGTTGCAGCCGCACTAAGGGAGAGAATATCGGCGGGAATTAGGGAAAAATTAATTTATCATGGGTTCCCCACTATGTATTTTTAATTATATTTAAAGTAGGATTCCCCCACTATAAAAATGATGGCTATATTTCTGTAAGGACCAAGTTCTAGCATACATTGTAACTGAGATATCATACACTCCTATATCTGCTTACGATTTATCATATTACTTTATTGGACCTCTAGTAAGTGTCGATGTCGACCCCTCGTCACTACTTCTCCGGGGTTGGGCTAGATACTTACTGGGTACGCGTTGATTTACGTACTCATGCTGCACTTCTGTACTAAATAATGTGCAGGATCTGACAGGTTCATTTGATAGTCATCTGGGCGCGTAGGCGTAGCTGCTGAGGAGACTTTATGGTGAGCTGCATTCCAGGCTACGTATCGCAACCCACAGAGTTCCCGTCATACTATTTACTTTGTCCTGTCTTATTTACATTCCAGACAAATATTGTATTATTATTGTACTCCTTAGTAAATGCTCATGCACTTGTGACACCGAGTTTTGGGGATACTCTAGTTGATGCTTATAGATTCGCATATTATTATCATCTTTTATTTTTATGCAATACTAATTATGTATGTACCAGTGATTTTAAGGGTGTAAATTTTCTTACTTAATAAATGTTTTGATTTCGAAAGTAATAAAATGAACAATTAACGTGATAGTTCTTGGCTTGCTTAACGACGACGTTGGATGCCATTACGGCCTGTAGTGAGTTTTGGATCGTGACAGAAAACTCATTGCAATTTGGATCTTATGATTTTTACCAGTTTGTTGTGAGTCTGGCTCCGGTTTGATCAAGTCTGTCTCATATCTATCTGCACAGTTAACTGATTGGTTTGTCCTAGTTATTTCTACTTGTTTGATATAATGTTTCTTTGCCGTAAGAACTGGAAATTTTAGTACACATTTAACTTGAAGTAGTGCACCTTCCTCTGATTACTTTTTTTTCATTCTGATTCTAGAAATGCATAAATCCTGTGCTAATGTTAAGCAAAATTTTGCTAATGCCGAACATATGTCTTATATATCAGTTTAAGGAATAGAAGGCTGCATCGAGCTGTGATTCCAAGTCTAGTTGCTATATAGTTTATTGGAATAATGCTATTAACGACTATCAGGTCAAAATGCGCTTTTTTCTTCTTTGATTGACATCAGAAGTTTTATTCACTTCCCAGAACCAAATGAGTGGTATGCATAATATATAAAAGTACAAATAAAGAAGTCCCTATTTATCTCTGTTACCAAAATGACAAAAGATATATATAGGCAGATAGAAAAGAGGAGGATACAAAGGGTAACTATACGAGTCTCAGTTCTGTCATCAAGAAATCCTTATTCCCCTTCCTTAAATGCGAAAAACAAGGATTAGTATTTATCGGTGCATTCAACTTGCTCTCACCTCAATTTCTTACTATCACTTTACATCAAGTGCGAATAAAACTTTTGTGAGTGGAAGTTAAAAAAGGAATTGGATAAAGTGAGNTGTAAGAACTGAAAATTTTAGTACACATTTAACTTGAAGTAGTGCACCCTCCTCTGATTACTTTTTTTTTCATTCTGATTCTGGAAATGCATAAATCCTGTGCTAATGTTAAGCAAAATTTTGTTAATGCCGAACATATGTCTTATATATCAGTTTAAGGAATAGAAGGCTGCATCGAGATGTGATTCCAAGTCTAGTTGCTATATAGTTTATTGGAATAATGCTATTAACGACTATCAGGTCAAAATATGCTTTTTTCTTCTTTGATTGACATCAGAAGTTTTATTCACTTCCCAGAACCAAATGAGTGGTATGCATAATATATAAAAGTATAAATAAAGAGGTCCCTATTTATCTCTGTTACCAAAATGACAAAAGCTATATATAGGCAGATAGAAAAGAGGAGGATACAAAGGGTAACTATACAAGTCTCAGTTCTGTCATCAAGAAATCCTTATTTCCCTTCCTTAAATGCGGAAAACAAGAATTAGTATTTATCGGTGCATTCAATTTGGTCTCACCTCAATTTCTTACTATCATTTTACATCAAGTGCGAATAAAACTTTTGTGAGTGGAAGTTAAAAAAGGAATTGGATAAAGTGAGGAATTCTCAGAATCTTGCACAATTTGAAGGTAGACCTGTCTCATGGTTAACTACTACTACCTCTGTTGGATTGCATTTTAGAATATCTTGCCCCAGTTTTGCTCCAGCCGCCTTTAAGCCCTTGAGAGAAATAGGCTGATTGAAGAGGTTTAATGAAGGCAATTTTGAAGCTGCAGGCATTTTTCCATTTGGCAGAAAGTTTCTGAAGTCTTCCTTCAGCAAAGGCACCTCGAAATCAACCTTGTTATGCTTAATCACATTTTCCTTAGCAGCGATATGAGCTCCTGGTTCCATATGATTGGTTGAAAAGCTTGTTTGATTTGGAAAGTTCGGATAAAGGGTAACATACCCTCTTAAGTACATCATGTCTATTAAAAACTTCTTCCAAGAAGCTTGCCAACCATTTGTTCTTGATCTTGGGATTTGAACAGGATTTTGCTTGGCATCTTTTGTGAATCTCATGTTCATGTAAACGTAGAATTCCCGCCATTGCTTGGGAAAGAAAACTGCACCCCAACTGCAAGGCAACTGGTGGAGATAAGGTGTGTTAGGATGAATGTGTTTGAAGAAATCTGTTGCATTCCATTTAGGCCTTTCTTTTACCACTTCCACCAATCTAGGAGTATAAAGAGAGATGGCCGAGAGCTCAGGAAGTGATATTTCAGGGTCATAGTGATAGGTCAAGAGAACATATTTAATCCAAAGGTAAAAGTAAGGGGATACTTCAATGTCATCTTCAAGTAAGAGCCCAAAATCATCATCGGATGAGGGGTACCAACTCTCGCTCACAGCTCGAATGAGGCCTCCTTGAATGATTCTTCTTCGAATAATTTTGGGTCCATGAGGCCAATTAAATGAGTTGACAAGCTTTAGCGTTGCTTTATCCACCTTGCTATCCATGTTGAAAGTAATAGAAACTTCATCACCAATATAGTGTGCATCACT